>JAYMTA010001687.1:0-19018 GCA_036897625.1 Pelargonium cotyledonis
TTTAGTCTTTTCTAAAATGTATATCTACTTTGCCTATAATTATTTATTCAAGAAATACAATATTCATATCATTCAAATATTTCATTAGTAATTATATGTTATATTTAAGTAAAAAGCTTAATTATTAATATAAATAGAGTAAGGGCTGAAACTTCAATAAATTTCTGAATACGGGCAGAGAGCTTCGCTTCCACATATCTTTTTGGAGCGGATATTAATGACATTTTAATGAGGTGTCATCTGCTCGTTAGTTTGACTTAACCTAAGTCAAAATAAGTTTTACTCATATTATTTTTTTCTATATAAAAATAGTTATATAATAATAAATAAATAGGCAGAGAAAAGCCCAGCAACAAAAGAAATTGTTTCCAGATCAAAACAGGTCGGCCCATAAAGTCTAATGGATGTGTTGGGACCAAACCTACCAAGACCGGCTATATCTACTTGGACCGAACCATCCAAATATATGTTGACTGTTACCAAACATTGTTCATATCAAAACAAAACACTGTATTTATTTATTTATTATTATTATTTTTTTTTGAACGGAGCAAAACAACATTAAAATAGTACAAAACCGTATATATAGGCCGCGTCGGCAAATAATACAAAACGCGTTTTTATTTCACTTCTTAATTCTTTTCCCACTACATCCATGATCCACCCACAACCAGTATTGTAAGGTCTAAACTACGTTTACTTTTATTTAGTGCTTGGACGGTATTTTTTGAATTTTCAATTTTGTGTTTATCATGTGAGATTGTGAGGGGAACTTGATGGCATGATAAGACTCAAATGTGAATGGTCATAGTAATTTCAAACTTGACTTTATTTTTAATCTAAACGCTATTTTAAAATCTCAATAATTGATTCAACTCATAATTGAATACGTATATAATGAAGTTAACAATACCATATTCTTTTATTATTACTTTTTCATATTCACTAGTTTTGTAATCCGATTTTGCTCAGGTCGTCGTTATTATCGTAACCTTTTGACCATACACAGACTAATCTTCATTCGATGCGAGGTTTAAGTCTCTTTCCCAGGGTGTGTTGAGTGGGGATCGAACGCAATCACTCTTCTCACTCACGCATCATGTGTTACCAACTACGCCACTACCCTTGTTAAAAATAAATAAAAAATAATTTATTAATGTTGATTATTAGTTAAGTTAAAAATTAAAATTGACAAAAAAATGTAAAATTGAAATTAACCAGTGGTTTTGTATTTTAGAAGTCAAATTTACTAACGAAAAAAGTGGTCTGACTCTCTTTTGAGTTTCCCTTCTTTTAGGGTTTAGATAGCGTATTAGGGTTTAGGGTTCTATCCCTTGGTGTGTGGCGGCGGTTCATATACGTCAGATCTGTTGTGAGGAGTGGTGCGGGTCTATTGTGAGGGCGGCGGTGTCTCGTTGGTGGGCAAGGTAGTTTGGATTTGTTGTATTGGCGGACGCAGGTAAGGGCGGCAGAGTTACTGGGCGTTGGGAGGAGGCCGGTGTGTGGTGGTCGGGGGTTGACGAAAGAAGGGAGGGGCAGCGGCATCTGGTACTGGTGGAGGTGATCGGAGGGAGTAAGGGTGCTGTGGCACGGTTTTGCTCACGGGTCTGAGCAGCAGCAGCAGATTGGCGTGGGGAGTTTTGGAAGGAAGGGTCGTTTCGAGAGGCGAGGAGCGACAGTTTCTCGTCGGTGTACAAGGTAGTTTGGATTTGTTGTATTGGCGAACGCAAGTAAAGGCGGCGGAGTTACTAGGCGTTGGGAGGAGGCCGGTGTGTGGTGGTCGAGGGTTGACGGAATGAGGGAGGGGTGTCGGCATCTGGTACTGGTGGAGGTGATCGGAGGGAGTAGGGGTGCTGTGGCACTATTTTGCTCACGGGTTTGAGCGGCGGCAGCTGATTGGCGGGGGAAGTTTGGAAGAACTGGTCATTTCGAGAGGTGAGGAGGCTGGTGGTGCTTTGCTGGAGGTGGCGGAGTAGAACAGTGGGAGAGGCGGCGACCTTCGGAGGTTAACGGGTTGGTGGGGTTGTGTTATGGGTGTACTAGTGTGAAACTGTAGAGGCATTGGTGGTGTGCGAGCTAGGGCGGTACTGAATAGGTTAGTGCGGGAAAAGAAACCCTTCTTAATCTTCTTGATTGAAACAAAGTGTGATAGAATGGAATTAGAATCGGTAAGGAAGATGCTAAATATGGAGAACTGCTTCTCTTGTGATGCGAGGAGGAGGAGTGGGGCCTTGGCCTTGTTTTGGGATCGTGGGGTATTCTTTAAGCTCCTGAGTTGGTCGGATCATCATGTGGATGTCGAGGTTAACATGACAGAATGGAGTCAATGGCATTGTACAGGTTACTATAGGGAATCGGACTGGAGACAGAGATCTTTACTATGGGACAGAATAAGGGACCTGGCAGGGCAGAGTGACCTTCCCTGGTTCTGTGCTGGCGATTTTAATGACCTTTTGGATAGACGAGAAAATAGGGGTGGTAAGGAGTATCCAGAGAGTTTCCTTCGTGGTTTTTCGTCGGCTATTCGGGATACATGTCTGATGGATCTAGTGTTTTCGGGTTATGGCTTCACGTGGAGGAAGGGTTTGGGTAGGAGGCCAGCGATGGAAAAGCGCTTAGACAGAGCATTTGGGAATGGGTTATGGCTAGCCAGGTTTGGGACGTGGAGAGCTCACCATCTCCTTTCTTTACCTCGGATCATTGTCCCATCTTGGTGGGGTTGGGAGCTGAGAACCAGGGTACGCCTCGTCAGTTTAAATTTGAGAACATTTGGAACGAGGATGAGGAATGTAAGGCAGTTTTCAAGTTGGCTTGGTGCGACCTTTCTATTCAAAATAGGTTATATAATTACAGTCAGGAGCTGCAAAGATGGGGCGGGCCGAAGGTGAAAGGTGTGGATTCGGCAACCATACGTTAGCGGAGGATCTTAGAGAGATTGAATACTCGCTCGGATGTCTGGGGACGGGATCAAGCCGATATGGCTCATGAGAAATACCTGGACTTGCTCCATAAGCAGACAATCTATTGGTGACAGCGGGCTAAAACACATTGGCTCAAATATGGGACAGTAATTTGAAGTTCTTTCATAGAGCAGTGTCGGTGCGTAGGAAGAACAATCTTATCTGGAGAATTCGTTATGAGATAGGGGCCTGGGTGGAAGGGCCTGAGGATGTTCGAGGAGTTATGGTTAATTTTTTTCTCCAGGCTCTTTCAAGCCAGAGAGGTGGTGCAGATGGAGAGACTAGTGGGATTGGTTCAAAGGAAAGTGTCCTCAGAGGACAACCTCGAAATAGAAAAGGAATTCACAGCTGAGGAAATTTAGAAGGCCTTACATTTGATGCATCCTGACAAAGCCCCTGGGCCTGACGAATTTAACCCAGGCTTCTTTCAGAAGTATTGGCATGTTATTGGACATGATGTCACTCAAGCGTGCCTTCACATCCTTAGGGACGGGTCTATTCCAGAAGATCTGAATGAGACTATCTTGGTGTTGATTCCTAAGAAGGAGAAGACTTCGGTTGCGTCTGATTTTAGGCCTATTGCCTTATGCAATGTGATTTATAAGATCCTATCCAAAGTGATTGCTAATAGGTTGAAGCTGGTGCTCCAGAAAGTGATTTTAGATAATTAGAGTGCGTTCCTCCCAGGCAGACTGATCACGGATAATATTTGTGTGGCCAATAAGTTGTTTTATCACATTCGGAGACAAGGTAGAGGCGCTTGGGGAGCATTGAAACTGGATATTGCCAAAGCTTATGATAGTGTAGAATGGGTCTTTCTCCTAGAAATGATGGTCAGATTGGGTTTTTCGCCAGGTTGGATTCGTTTGATCATGAGTTGTGTTTCATCGGTTTCATTTCGAGTAGAGGTTGGGGGTGGCCTTTCCAGTTCTTTTCGGGCTTCCGGGGGTAATCGGCAAGGTGATCCTCTATCGCCCTACCTTTTCCTTATTGTGGAAGAAGGGCTCACCACAATTTTATGACACAAGGAGTAGGTAGAGGAGATTAGTGGTTGTAGGATATCCATAGTGGGTCCATCGGTCTGTCACCTTTTGTTTGCAGATGATGCATTAATCTTTTTTTGGGCTTGTGAGAAGGAGGCTCGGACCATAAAAGATGCCCTGAATCTGTATATGAACTGTTCTGGGTAGCGTGTTAACTTCCAGAAATCTTCTTTGCTCCTGAGTCCTAGGTTAGATCCGTTGGTTAGGAACCAGATTGGGCAGTGTTTGGGGGTTGAGAAAGTGGATGCATTTCAGAAGTACTTGGGGGTGCTAGGGTATGATATTGCTAGTAGGGTCTAGATGTTTGATTACTTGGTCCAGCAAGTCAAGGCTAGGGTATCCTCTTAGTCGACCAAGGCTCTCTCTAAGGCGGGGAAGGAGGTATTACTTAAGGCGGTGGCTCAGGCTATCCCTTCTTACTATATGGGGGTCTATCAACTCATGGTTGCTACCTGTAAGAAGATAGAGGGGGTGGTGAGCAAGTATTGGTGGAGCTCCGGTGAGGGGTTGAGGAGAGGGCTTCATTGGAAGTCGTGGCGCCATTTGTGCCATAGGAAGAGGTGTGGCGGTTTGGGCTTTAGAGACATTCAAGCGTTCAACCTTGAGCTGTTAGGAAAGCAGCTTTGGCATCTGGAATACAATAGAGAATCCCTGTTTAGCAGATTATTTCAGCATAGGTACATCCCGGAAGGTTCATTTTTTTAGGCTAAGTTCTCGAGAGGAGATAGTCAGATCTGGCGAGGTTTTTGTGCGGCTCGGGATGTTTTGGTTCGTCACTGCACCTTGAGAGTGGGGGATGGTTTTGATATAAAAGCTCTCACAGACCCTTGGGTTCCGAGTCTTCCAGGTTTTATTCCGCGGATCCGGGAGTCGACGGTGGGAGTGGTTCCGAGGTCTCTTAGGGTGGTGGAATTCATGGAATACGGGCACCGGGAATGGAACGAGGTTAAGATCCACTAGTTATTCGATGAGGCATCGAGTGATGCTATTCTAGGGATCTGGCTAGGACGCATGGCTAGTCGTGATGGGTGGTTTTGGCAACCAGACAAGAGGGTTACCTATACAGCCCGTAGTGGCTATTACAGCTTTAAAACGTTCTGGGAGCTAGGGCAGGAGGAGGAGCAGGTTTGGAGGAGTATATGGGGGCAACTGTACAAGCCAAGGTGAAACATTGTATGTGGAGAGCGGTGTCGGGTTGCCTCCCTGTGAATGAGCGTCTGGTTAGTAGACGAGTGGATGTAAAGGTGGAGTGTCCTAGATGTAATGGGGCGGTGGAGACTATTGAGCATGCCCTTCTCAAATGTCCCTTTGCGTTAGGAATTTGGGATCGCTTAGTTTTGAGATCCCTAGCCTTTGGTTCTCAATCAATTCGTGAGTTTTTGCAGGCTGTAATAGATCGTCGGGAGGGAGGGTTGTTTGAGAGGGTTTTGTATGCCTGTTGGAGTTTATGGGAAGCAAGGAACGATGGGGTCTGGAATGATAAGTGGGTCTCCATTGATGACACCTTAAGTGTTGGTATCTGTACTCGCTCGGCGTGGATCTCGGCTAGGGAATCGGAACCGGCGTCCAGAACTAGTATGCGAGTCCGGGAGGTATGGTGTCCACCGGATAGGGGGAAGGTCAAGATTAATACTGATGTAACAGTATTCAGTAATGATGGCATATCAGGGGGAGGGTGGATAGTTAGGCATGAGGCGGGGGGTAGTTCGGGGGGGGGCGGGTCAAGTGGCATGGTATTTTGTATCCGGAGACAGTGGAGGCCAGAACAATCCTCACGGCATTGAGTTGGGCCTAGGGGAAAGGATGGGAGAATCTTGTTGTTGAATCTGATGCCAAAGAAGTCGTTTCGACCCTCCAATCTCAGGATACATCTCAGAGAAACGCTTTGGGGCTCGTCTACGCAGATATTCTCCTTGAGGTAAGGAATCTGGGTAAGATTAGTTTTTCGTTTATTCGTAGGGGTGGGAATCAAGTGGCTCATTTCATAGCCAGGTCATCTTTGGGTAGTTGTGGCTTAGAAGAATGGTTTGGAGATATTCCTTCGGGGGATCTCCATGATATTGTACTCAAAGATTCTTGCCAGTAATGAAAGTTTTACTTTCTCGTTCAAAAAAAAAGTTAAGTTAAAAATTAAAATTGATTGTATTTCTATAAAATAATTAAACATGCATTCACGGCTTATAATAATAAAATCGATACCGACCAAATTGGTTGTTTAACCAAATCGGTTTGCAAATATTGCCAGTTTTGGTGAATCAACTTTTTAAAATGAATTTGAACTATTTGAACTCTTAAGGCTTACCAATTAGTGAAATGTGTTAGACAATTACTAAAATGAATCATTTATATGGGTAATTTTCATGTTATTGTTCTATTTTCACTAATGTGGAACATAGAATACTGGAGTTTATTGGTTCCAATTATTTTATTTTTATTTTAATAGTAATAGTAATAGGTTCCACTTATTTCTGATTGAATAAAATATTTATTTTTTTGAAACAAAAACCATAGTTTATTAATCAATACTCAAAGGTTTAGATATATTAAGAGAACCTGATATAACCCAAACCAGACCAGACATAAAATCAGCAACCCGAACATACCTACGAGCTCCTAAATTCGCTGATCTAAAACTCATAAAGAACACAATTGTCTCAAAAGAAACTAAACACAACCTAACCCGAACTAGGTGTGGAACGAGTCTGATGTGTAACCGGGTTGCTAGTGTGATCGGGAAGCAGGGGGTTATCGGAGATGGAAGGAGCTATGAGGTCATCAAGGGAGGTCAAGGATGCAACTATGACTGATGTAACAATGAAAAAAAAAACATGTCATAGGCGGGTCTGAAAAGTCAGATTCACCAAGGCTTGTGAAGAGAATGGTTGGTAACTGTCGTGGCGGGGTAGAGCCGCAAGCAGTTCAGCTCATGTGCAGGGTTGCATGTGAGGTGGTCGGTGTTCGGGTTAGATGGGAGAGTTATCCTAGTGCCTGTAGTTTGATTTATGTTGATGTTATGTCATATTTTAGCAAAGCTTGCTTTTGTTTGGTTGGATAGTTTTATGCTTGTTAATTTCAATTCTGCTTTAACTGGATCATCTATTAGGTTGTGTTGGTTTGGTATTAGGGTTGGGGTCTCTTGTCCGACCTTTTGACTAGAGTTTGTATTGATCTCTTTCTGATTTTGATATAAACTCCTTAGTTCCTTTAAAAAATATATTTTTTTTTTCGTTCAACTAAATTAAAAGACAATCAAGAGTCAACACTCATGAATGTTTAGTTTAAACTCTTCTCAATATAAGTTAATCTGCACCAGAGTACCCCCACTCCTCCCTCCTTCTCAAGCTTCAAGTGGAAGAAATTCTGGAGTGCTCCCATCCCAGAAAAACATAAGGTTTTTATCTTGAGGTGCCTATGGGAAGCCTTCCAAACTCTTTGAATTTTTACAAAAGAAAGATAAGGGACTCTGCTACCTGCACCAAATGCCTCCAAGAAGAAGAATCAGTTGACCATATCCTCTTCAGGTGTAAAGACAGAGACAAGGTATGGTTCACCTATTCCTTTGCCTTAGACAATCCCAATCGTGGTCGCTAATAAATCTTCTAGATTATCTCTTCCCAAAGCATCATCTCCACCAGTTGCAATCTTGGATTCCTTTAATTAGGTCGATCAATCTAACCTTTGAAATCTGGAAGAACAGAAACAAATTTGTCTTTGAAGGGATAACTCAGCATTGGATGGCAGTAATAGAGACGGACAGAGTGACCTTTCAAACTGTCCAGCAGGCAATAAGAAAAAGAATCCTTGATAATAAAGGATCAATGGGAGATCAGAAAACATACAGACTTGATTCCCTCCAGGAACTTAGGTTGGATACTCATGATGTGGTATTCATATGTGATGGAGCTTTCAGTAACAACAAGAGTGGTATTGGTTGGGAAATGGTGAAGCCAAATGATACCACCTTAGCTAAATTATGCAGGCCCTCTTCAACTTTATCAGCCTACCAAGCCGAACTGGATTCAATTGTGTCTGCTTTATATTTTGCTAAAGAATGAAACCTTCACCAAGTTAATATCCTATGTGACTCTATTAATATATGCGGGATATTGGTCGGCGGCGTTTTAGTGAAGCAGAAGCATGGACCAGTGGAGAAGAAGCAAATGCGTTGTATGGAAATTATTGCTTTGTTTTTTGTAACTTAGCAACCCGTTGACTTGTGGCGGGTGCCCACAAACTAGCACAAGTAAGAAAAAATGGTTTTTGTAAGGCCTGGTCCCTTTTTACAAGTTAATATTAAGTACTTTCCTTATCAAAAAAAAAAAAAAAATACAAGTTGCATGTCACTTTAGACTAAAATTTTGACCTGGTGATTTGTTAGATCCAAATTCTTTTTAATATTACTTATTTTTTAAAATGTATAGTTTTGATTTTTTTTAAATAATTTTAATTTACGTATTTCATAAGTATTCACCTGAATTCACGATAATTTGCATTAATTTTTCATTTTTGTTTTTTCTCCATTATTTATTTTGATTAAAAATCTTCTATTATGTGTGTATTTGTGTGTGTGTTATGTTGTATTCAATTTGGTATGTGTTTTCTTCCGAGGTAAGATTCAAATACCTATTGGATCGGTCTAGGTCAACCTGGTTACACAACTCTACCATTTATTTAAGATAAAATTGTTCATTGATTTTTTTAAAACATTTTGTTACAAAACTTTAACACATAAGCAAGCGAGGATATCGGTGCGCACCAAAAGTAACTATCACAAGAGTAAAATTGGACACACAAGATAAAATACTTCCTCTTTACCTCCCACAAGGGAGCCTCAAGCAGATGTGCTTAGACTATTGGTACAAGAATATAATGCGACAGGAGAACTGAGCAGCGGGTAACCTACCCACAAAGGCCTAACCTCCAACGAAGGCTTTTGATCTAAACATTTGGCATCAACTGAGCCCATAGCAACACAATAGGCAACGACTACAGCCAAGCTCGAATAAGTAGGAGGATTGTCATCTGGGAAAGTATAGCCCCATACATAGGGCACCCCATAATAAGCAGGTCACCAAGAAAACAGATGATGATGACGCTAATCCTTGCTAGCTCCAGCTAAACTGACAACAAGAGATCTACCTTGAGAACATAAAACCATTGTACCATATTCTAGTGGGAAAGACGGTACAACACATAAATAATACATAAGAAGGTGAAAGCCAAACTGTAGAATAATAGTTATCAAAACATGCAAGCACACTCCACGAATTGCACATCAATTGCAGGAGAGCCAAACAGTAAAAATTTTAATGTCCAAAATAAAATGAGAAGGGGGAATGTGAAGCCCCTGTGAAACATATTAGCATACACAAACACATAGCCAGATGGATGGCCATCATATTTGTGATTAGCCTTACAAGGAAGGAAGATTTCCACTTCGTCAAGAATCATCCATGACATTCGGTTACAATACAATTGGGCGGAAGACACAATACGATATCGTAGTGTGACAGTCCTTCAAATAAGTGAGTACGCAACAGTCTCTAGATTTTTAGGGCGATTTCTGCGCGATTTTACCTAATTTCGCCGCAACCTCTTTTTTCGGCTGCATGGAAACCCAACCACCGGTGCCACCTGATCCTGGCGCCTTCTCCCCCTCCCCTCTAACCCCAAGTCATCGTTGACGTAAGCACAACCCTCTACGATCACGACAACACCAACAACTTTCGCCTATGTTACACGAACTGCAGATCTGGACGTCCATCTACCGCAAATCTCTATCTCTTCCAAGCCGCCGAAAACCACTGAGGATGGCTCGCCGGCCATCCACTTCATGGTACAAGTGGCCGCGGTTGCCGATAATTTACTCAAGTGGGCGTTGGTGGCCAAATTCTCTCAGACCCGTCCACCCACCAACACCATCCGAGACCACATAACTTCGTCATGGGGCTTGAAGCACACCCCTGTGGTGGGGCTCATTGACCCTTGACACGTTCTGATCTGGTGTTTATCAGAAGAGGACTTCATTGCTGCTTGGACTTGAGATAGATACGTGATCGAAAATAGCCTTTTTCGGCTTTTCAAATGGACTCTCTCCTTTTCAACAAAAATAGAATCGACAAAAGTGGCGGTGTGGCTTCACCTACCTCACCTTCCTCTTCAGTTCTTCGCCTCTACGTGTCTCAAGGAAATCGTCCGCCCTATGGAAGGTTTTTGAAAGTTGATGGTTGTACTAAATCACTTTCACACACTATGTATGCCAAATTTTGCGTTGATATGGATGTGTCCGTCCCCATGCAATCTCGCGTATGGGTCTCGATGGGCACGGAAAAATCTAATGGATTTTGGCAAAAAATGGAAAAGGAAAGTGATCATCCGTATTGTCATCATTGCAAGCTTCACGGGCACGATAAATTAGTGTGTCGTAAGCTCTTAAAGAAGGCAAATGTTGGGAAGGAGAAAGAAGTGGTAGTCATTGTTGCCAATGTGAAGAAAAATGTTGCACCAAATGTACAAGCAAAGGAACCTTAGGTAACAAATAAAGTTCATATTCAAGGGAAGAAAGCTGATCCCCCTGTTAATATTCGATGCCAAGTTGATGAACAAGGTGTTATTGAGGTGGTAGAGAAAGTTGGTGATCAAGGGAATAATACAACTTTTGGGCAAGAAAGAGACCGTAGCACAAGACAACACCATTGTTAGTGTTGAGCAAGTAACAGATTTGGAGCATAGAGACCATACACAAATCAAGGAAGGTGTTGTTGATACTACCACAGTAATCAATAATATTCCAGATAATATTCCTCCACTTACCACAACAACAATTGAATCACTTGCATAAGCTAATATGCAAGTGAGTAATGACAGAGTCGTTGTAGTAGGTGTTGTAGATACACCATCTACAACAACAAAGAATGCTTTTAGTGTCCTTATGGACATGGAGGGAGAAATTTCAGCTGAAGATGGTAATTTACTTAAGAAGTTGCCGGTTATTACTAAAAACTATGAGAATAGTGCAAATCAAAATGAGGGTGGAGTTGAAGACTCCGAGGTGGATTCGGACTCGAGTAAGGAGGATGAAGCCAATTAAGCGAATAGCATGACCTTGGTGGTGAGAACTGTGGTTGATGAGCTAGTGAATCGGGGTTCTGTGGACAAGGAAAAAACCTTGGTGTAAGCGAATACCCTCATAACTACTCTCATTACTCAGGATCTCGCCATCCCGAACAATGAGATAAGTGCCCAAACTACTTCGTTATCTAGTTCTTTATCTAGTAGTAATATTAAATCGAGACCGTCTAGGTCTCAAGTTCAACGTAAATCAATTTGAACTACTTCTCAGTAGGTTGTTTCAAAAATGAAGAAGTTGAAATGATTAAGTTCCTTTGTTGGGACATTAGGGGTTGCAACGGCCCTTCAAAGCGCCGTGTGCTTTTGAATTTAATTAGGTCTCATCAGCCGAGTTTTATTGTGCTGTTAGAACCCAAACATCTTGGCTACTTTGCTCAATCTATACATTATTCGCAGCATTATCATTTACATCAAATTAACAATCATATTTGGTTGTTGTCAACTGGTGATTGTCAGATTAATGTTATTGGAGGATCCCGGCAGACGATATCTTTTTCAGTTTCTTGGGGTCCGAATAAGTCCTTTCTTTTGCATTCAGTTTATGCAAGTTGTTTGATATAAGAATGGAGAGCTCTTTGGGAGGAGTTCTCGGCTTCCTCATTGGATAGATATCAGCCATCACTTTTTTTGTGACGATTTTAATACGTACTCTTGTATGGAAGACAAAATTGGGGGTAAATGACATGATCTTTGTATAAGTTTAATGATTGGATTCATGAGCTTGGCTTGTTGGATGCGGGTTTCATTGGGTCGAGATTTACATAGGCAAATAATCGGCAAGAGGCGAGTCGCATTTGGCCTCAGCTTGATAGGGTCTTATATACGTTAGATTTTCCTCTTCAGGTTCAGATCATTGTTTATTGAGTTAGGGGATGTTATGGGGAGACCTAGTCAATTTTATTTCTTGAATTCATGGACAAGGAATGCTGATTTTTTACCTTTTGTTTGGGAGAAATGGAACTGCGGAATATGGGTATACTCGTTGGCTCGGGTACATCACAAGCTTCATCACTTGTGCCGAACTCTGAAAAAATGGAACTGGGAAGTGTTTGTTAATGTGAAATGTCGAATCGAGGCAGCCAAAGATTCTTTATTGAAGGCAAAATTGGACTTAACATCATTATACTCATAAACTCATTTTGAGGCATTTATGAGAGCACGGTCCGAGCTCGATGAATTGCTTGTCACTGAAGAAGATATGTTAAGGCAAAAGGCGTGGGCGGATTAACTTGAATTGGGTGATAAGAATACAGCGTATTTTCATGCATCGTTGAAGTCGTGTCAATCTCATTCGGTAATTCGGGTTAAATCGGGTGATGATTGGATTGAAGATGTGCAGCTTCTTGCACTTATGGCAGTTTCACATTTGTCTAATGTGCTTACTAGTGGGGGTTGTGACATTAATGAGAACTTGTTTGATGCGGTTCCGACATTGTTAAATGATGCGGACAATGACAAGCTTACTAGCATTCCAACTAATGAGGAGATTTGGGCAGCAATATGCAGTTTAAATGCTAATAGTGCACCGGGAGCTGAAGACTTCATGGGCAAAGTTTTCACATATTGCTGGTCCATTATTGATCAACATGTAATTGAGGCGATTCAAGCCTTTTTTAGGGGCAATCATTTGTCGAAAGGGTACACATCTTCAATGTTAGTTTTGCTTCCTAAAATTGACACTCCGACATCCTTTGCAGAATTCGGTCCCATCAGCCTATGTGGTTTTCTTTATAAGGTGATCGTGAAGATTTTAAATGACAGGTTAGCACCTCTTTTACCGTCTTTAATTCTTCCTAATCAAATTGGATTTGTGCGAGGTCATAGCATTCAAGAAAATGTGGCGTTGTGTGGCGAGTTGATTCACAACATTAATGACCCAATCCGCGGTAGAAACGTTGCTATTAAGTTTTATATGTCAAAGGCGTATGACTGTCTCGAATGGCCTTTTCTAATTCTCTCTTTACATGCTCGGGGTTTTTCATAGCAATTCATTTTTTTAATTCTTGGCTGCTTGGAAAATTGTTAGTATTCGGTCATGATAAATGGGCAACAACATGGTTATTTTAGATTTTCTCGTGGAGACCATCAAGGTGTATCTCTTTCTCCGGCTCTTTTTCTATTGGCGCAAGATGTTTTAAGTCAAAATATTGATGCGCTAGCTGATTCGGGTTTGATTGGTACATATTTTTTTGAGGTCATTCACAATGGGTCACAAATTTAATGTTTGCGGACGACACCATCATATTTTTTAATGGTAGAAAATCCTCAGTCTCAGCTTTCATGGACTTGTTGCATTCGTATGAAGCTTCATCGGGTCAATTGATAAATTTGGATAAGTCCAAATTCTACACAGCCCGGAAGACTTCAAATTCGCGTCAAACTCTTTTGATGCAATGGACAGGTTGCGAGCAATGAGCCTTTCCTATGAAGTATCTTGGAGTTCCTATTTCACACAGAAAGCCGAGAATTGCAGATTTTCAATTCGTGATAGACAAGATTCAAGGTTGTTAAACTGGTTAGGCTGGAAGTCTTTTATCGGCTGGTGGAAAAATTACACTCATTCAGAGTGTGCTTAATGTGATCCATGTTTATTGCTTATCATGTTATTCAGTTCCGAAAGTGGTTCTTAATCTAATTAAATCCATCATTACCGGTTTTTTATGAAACTCGGGCTTGAATTTTCGTAAGAGCTAGGTTAGTTAGGAGAATGTTTGTCGTCCTTCTACGGAGGGAGGATTGGGTATTCAAAACTTACAAGATCTTTGAACTGGGCTGATTGGTAAGCTTGCTCGGGCTTTTAATAATGGCAAGAGTTTATGGGCTCAATTTATGAAGTCCAAATTTGGACATCCTCTTTTGATTCAATCTACCGTGGGCTCCTATTTGTGGAGAGATATTGGAGCCCTAGTGCCTGAATTATTGAAAAACTGTTGCTGGAAAATTGGGAGAGGTTCTGTTAGTTTTTGGGCGGACAAGTGGGGTAACTTTTAGGTGCGCATCAATGGTAATGGTGATTTACAGGTGGCGGAGGCTGTTCTTTTGTCGGAGCTACTCGACGGAGTGCAGCTAGAGGAGGGAGGCGAGGTACGACTTTTGTGTTTGGACAAGGTTGTGTTGGATGAAGCTGTTGACGATCAGCTTATGTACTACATTTCAAACAATGGGGCCTTCAAGGTCCGTGATTTTTGTAATCATCGTTGGGTTCCGTAAAAATATGTTGCACAGAGTAAGGAGGTTTGGCATGCTATTTTGCCTAAACAAAACTCATTCTTTTTGTGGCGTATTTTACATGGAATTGTACTTATTGATAATATGATTTCTTCTTTGGGTATATCGGTGGTGTCGAGATGTTGTTGTTGTTTTCATGGCCATTGTGAAACTATAGACCATTTATTTGCTTCTGGGGAGTTAGCAACACAGGTTTGGGCTTGGGCTCGTCAGTGGCTTGCTTTTTGGTTGTCGGCGACGGTCCAACAGTTGTTCTTGACAGCTTGGTTCCAGCTCCGATCCACCTCCATTATGGGTTTTTTTAGGCTCATCATTATAGGTTGTGGACTATGGGAAATATGGAAGGCAAAATATGAAGCTCGTTATAATGGAAAGGCTTCTCAAGCTTCAATGGTCGTCACCACTATTTAATCTTGGTTAGTGCAAATATTCCCATTTTTTAACATTCAGCATGTTCCATAATATGCTGAATAGTTTTAAAATTGTTTTACCTATTATACGCTTTAAATCGGCTCATTTTTGTGGCTTGGTTGAGGCCGGGTTTTGGTAAGAATTGCTTGAACATTGACGGGGCAAGTCGGGATGGACAAGTGGCGGTTGTTGGGGTTGTTTGGGACTTCACAGATTTGATAGTGTTAGCATACATGCCACCTCTTAGACCGGGATCAAACAAAATTTTGCAAAATTCCATGCGTTATACATAGGTTTAGATTTATGTATTGAGAAAGGTATACATATTGATCACATTCAGTCTGACTTGAAATTATTGGTGGAGGTTGTTTCAGGTAATATTGAATGTCCTTGGCAACTTGTATATGTGGTCCGAAAGTGTTTGCAAGTTTTAGGTAGCATTTCAGTGAGACATGTGCTTCTCGAAGCTAATTTCGCAGTTGATTGGTTGGTAGGTTTTGGTCTTCACACGCAATTAATTATGACATCCATAATGGACTTCCATGAGGATTTTGGGAACATTATTTTGGATGATAGTCTTGGTCGTGTTCATATTTGTAGTGGTAAAATGTTTTACTATTACTTGCATTCGTTTAGCCCTCTGTATTAAGTGCATTTTTTAGTGAGGAGGTAAGGCTCATACGTCCCCCTCCGTTATTGTTCCTTTTAATTTATTTAATAAACCAGGTAAGGGTCTGGTCAAACCCCCCACCACTCCAAGGTGGCGTTCTCCATAACAACAAAAAAATAATACAATCTGGGCAAGGAACTCTGAAGAGGATACACATAGTAGTAGGGGAACACCTCCACCACGACACCATTAGTTGGATCATCATAACCACTAATGGGCAGCGACATTCCAATACCATCATGATAGCACAACAGAAGCACAAATTTGATAGGACATGTTAGACATTGTCAAAAATGTAAGCTTATACACACCTACCGAAAACCATTAGACTTAATCAAAGTCATGCCAGGAAACTCAAACGCTCAGCATACCTTACTTGACCAACCAAAGCAAAAGACTACTCATATTCCTTAGCTACCAACCCACTACTCGGTCGTTTACTTAGGGCAGAGGGAAAGTGTTGGCCATACCAAACTCAGAAAGACTAGATAAGCCTATAAAGCCCAACCCAGTTAAAAAAACATCAGGCCCAACCAAATCCAGAATGCAAAGAGAACCTACCATAGAAGTTAAGAATGAAGACACCATAACAATGCCCCTATAAAAATAGGAGATAGAGAATAGAAAAGGGGTCTACTCACTGAGATAAAGAAGGAAGAAATGAGAAAAAGATAACTGAGCACTACCAGTTTTTGGGCATACCAGGCTCGAAAGGCATGGGTACGCCTATCAAGCCCAACCCAGTATGATAAAGAAGATACGCCAGGCCCAACCAACCCAAAACAACAAAGAAAACCCACTATCAAGGTTTAAAAGGAAGGCGTTATCACAATCTCTCTACAAAATTGGAGGAGAAAGATGTAAAAGGAGCCGACTTACTAAGATAAAGAAGGAGAAAAGGAGAAAAGAAGAATTGAGGACTCTTAAAGAGTAACAAGAGAGCTAGGAGAGACTGAGCATGCTCCGTGAATAAAAATTTGGTGAACTTGACATGAATTGAGCATACGAGTTGATCTTAGGAAGCTTGTAAAGAGGGGGTCCTGAGGACTACAAGACCCTCGATGCCTCAAAACACCACACACCCATGTCAACTCTAAAAAGAGCCGATTAGAGCCACGATGGAAGGCCTTCAAAGAAGCGGACCAACCACCTAGAAGGATTAGCATGAGGGATAAGAATGTCCAAAGTACTCCCTCAAATCAAGGAAACAAATTATAAAAAAAAAAACCATCAAAACAAGAAAACATAACAAACAACAAGACAATAATCCAAAGTCAGCCCATAACGGCAAGCAATGCGTATGTGCCAAGGTGAGTTGTCCAACCTAATCGAATCAAAACCCCGGATAGGTTCATGATGACGGTCGATGCATGCCCCTCAATACAAGTTCCACCAAAAAGGGTGAGCAAATATCCTACCCAAACTCCACAATCATAACAAGGACTGTTCTGTCATGTCAACACAATAACTACTAGTTCGTCTTTTCTTCTCTTTTTCTTTTATTTTTCCTTTTACTTCCCTTTAGCAAACTTGTGAAAAACATAAAAAGTATAATTTTTCTAGATAAAAACAAGATTATTATAGAATTCAAATGCAATGCACAACAAACGCATCTGACCACGGTAGACTACAATGATAGCCATACACGAAATACCGCTCTCAACAAAGCATAATTGGTCGCACGCAAGCATCTAATTCTATGTGCCATTACGAGCAAAGACCACATGACACAAACAACTAATACTACATTCGACTAAGTCAACATTGACTGGAAAATTTTGGTTGCACACAAGCAACTAATGCTATGCGCAACTAAAAACAAAACACATGACACAAGAAACTAATAATATGTCCAATCAAGATCAACATGCATCAAATGAAAAGAAAAATCACCTAAGCAACCAATGCTACACATGATAAATGTAACAAAATGAAAAAAAAAAATGTTACCCTCAACCATCTCTTACTAAGAGCACTAGTAATCCCAGACGAGTTAGACACTCAATATTAAAAATAATGCTTGATAATAAAATCACAGAGGACCCCTATATGACCATTAAGAAAGCATCCCTAAAACAAACAAAAAAGGTGGCCAACTGAAGAGCGACCATTTCAAGTACCCAAATGAAAAGCAACATACCAACATATTCAACCTCAAAAACAAGAAAAAGACAAAAGAAGCAGCATATCATTGCTTGAAACAACAACATACAAATAAAGTATAGCCCAATAGGGCCTTGAGCGACCAAGTGGACAACCACTGCAGCAAAACTCAGATTTGTAGGAGCACTATTGTCCGAGAAAGTATATTCCCAACCATAGGGTACCCCATAATCAATGAGACAATGAGCAAAAAGGTGACGATGACGTTAATCATTGATTGCTCCACCTAAATCAGAAATAAGAGATCTACCTCGAGCACGAAAAAACACCTACCCTACCTCATCCTGGTGGGAAGATGATACAAACACCTAAAAAATTCATAAGAGTGGGTAACTGTGCATTCGAACACCGCTTCTTGAAACACATTAGCACACTCCACAAATTAGGCATCAGCTGCGAAGGAGCAAAACGGTGAAAATTCATAATCTCTAAAATAAAAGGAGAATGGGGGAACGTGAAGCCTTGGCGAAAAATATTAGCATACACAAACACGTAGCTAGGTGGCAGACAATCATATCTGTGATCAGGCTCATAAGGAAAGAAGACATCTAGTTCGTCAGGAATCATTCATGTCACTTGGTTACAATACAGCCAGGTATGAGATACCAAGCGCGACAATTGGGCAATGGTAAAGTGAAAAAGATGCAGAGACAAGCAGGGGAACACCTTTACCGCGACACCATTTGCCATATCATCATCAAGAGTAATGGTCAACGACATCCCAACACCACCACGACAACACAACAAAAGCACATATTAGATAGAACAAGTACGACATTTTCAAAACAGTAAATTTATACACACCAATTGAAAAATAAATGGACTTATCCAAAACATGCACGCTAGAAAGCTCAAACGATTCGCATACCTTACTTGACCACTTAAGAGTAGGGTGCCTAGGTAAAGCAACGAGATTACTCATATTCCCTAACTACTTGCCCACTATTCAGTCGCCCACCTGGGGCATAGGGAAAGTGTTGGGCACACCAGGCTCGAAAGGCATGTGTAAGCTGATCAAGCCTAACCTAGTCTGAAAAAGAACAAACATCAAGCCTAGCGAAGTCCAAACGACAAACTGAACCAACCATCAGGGTTAAGAAAGAAGGCCACATCACAATCTTCCTATAAGGCGTGGATGAGAATAATAGAAAAGGGGAGCGACACATTAAGATAAATAATAAAGGAGAAAAGGAAAACCGAGCACTCTCATAAAACAACAAGAGAGCCAGTCCGAGCTTGCTCCATGAAGCAACAAGATCATTACCTTTAACTAAAATCTAGAATTTAAAATAAGACACAGTTACCCCCAACAAACTAAGACTTTGTAGGGTAGTTTATCTATGTATATATATTATAAAAGCTGGACCAAAAAGCAGGTTTATAATGTGTATTATTGCGCCACATCATCAAAT
>JAYMTA010001688.1:0-19013 GCA_036897625.1 Pelargonium cotyledonis
ACTGTTCTCCTCCGTTAAATTGCCATTTTTATGTTTTTACCAAACAACTGGTATCTTACGTGACCCAAAACTGACTTACCGAGATTCTGATGTGGCACCTCCTTACCAGAGCATTCAGTCAAAACAAACAAGCACATTATATATATATCCTTACCAGAGCATTCAGTCAAAACAAACAAGCACATTATATATATATATATATATATATATTGTTTCATATCTTGAAAATGCATATATGATTGTATTTGGGCTTACTACTTCATGGTAAGTAAATTTGATGCAACTATTTTTTTTTATAAGTTACGGGACAACAGACCTATAAAAACTAGTGTTTCTCAGTCCTCACCCCCTATTGGGGGGCGTCGACTTAGTTGTTAGTTCTTCCCTTAATGCCATAAATCCTACTTCATACCGAAAGCTCTAACTTGAGACTTCAAAGGAAATCTAGAGCGCATCAGCCGATTGGCCCAACATGCCTTGGTTGATTTAACTATTAATAAGTGTGAACTTTTTTGAACGATTTATTTCAATTGTGTTTCTCTTAAAAATTTATAATCAGTAATAGAAATTCACTCAAACAAAGCATTTGAATACAGAATTTAGATTTAT
Organism: Pelargonium cotyledonis; assembly: GCA_036897625.1. Classification (NCBI taxonomy): domain Eukaryota; kingdom Viridiplantae; phylum Streptophyta; class Magnoliopsida; order Geraniales; family Geraniaceae; genus Pelargonium; species Pelargonium cotyledonis. The sequence continues at coordinate 610 of JAYMTA010001688.1, forward strand.
TTCTTATTTTATCATATTTTCGCGTATAAATTCAAAAATATGATCAAAATTAAAATAAATTCAAAAAATTATTTCAATTGGACAAACAAATATAAAATTATGAATTTTTGATGTGTAGTGTACAAGATGAAATACAGAAAATGAGAACTTCATTTCATTCGTATCTTTTCAGTAGGTATCAATTTGTTCATTATTAACAAAATATGAACAAGCAAGAATGAGAACATAAATAAAACAATTCCAATTCAAATTACATTATGAAGGATTATATTCCTATTTCCATTTTACATTATCAGTCTCAAATCAAACATTTCATTACAAGCATCACCTAAACATAAATCTTTAAGGGTGGGAATCAATTGTGATGGTGCTATTTTCGATGGAGGAAGAAGGGTGGGAATCGGGTGGGTGGTTAGGGACTGGAGGGCGAGGTGTTGGGGTGGAGGGAGGAGGTGTTGGGGTGGAGGTTCGGAGGTGAGGGTGGTGGAGGCCATGGTGGTTAGGGAGGCTTTATCTTGGCTTTGAGACCGTGGGTGGCTAGAGGTGATCATTGAAACGGATTCTTTGGAGGTGGTTGAAGCAATCCAGACCGGATGGCAGTTTATCGGTGCCTTTGGTTTGATTATCGATAATATTGTGGATCTTATGAGTTATTTGGTTAGTGTTGGAGTGTGTCATGTTAGGAGATCGGCTAATAGTGTGGCTCATGTTTTGGCAAGGTCATCGGAGCCGTTTTTGGAGTTAGATTTTTGGTTGGTGCATTCGGATCCGGAGTGTATTCATGACTTATTAATTCGTGATACGCGAATGAATGCATTTTCTTCCAAAAAAAAAAAACATAAATCTTGAAGAAACATTATCCATCTAATTAAGAAAAACACATCACACAGATTTGTTCAAACTTGAAAATACTAAAAAAATACATATATTTTGTGTGTGTATGCGTGGACAAAACAACAGTAAATAAAATAAGCAGGGCATGAGGTTCAGATACAGAGGTTTGGCCTGGTCTTCTAACAAAAGAAAACCAGGGGCCTATATTTAATTCTAAAGAAACTGCTCTCTTTTTTACGTTTTTTTTCTTTTCATTTCCCAATTAGTAATAAAAAAAATAAAGAGAAGAACCTGATAACAATTCCTTCACTCAAATCTCCACTTCTTCACTTCTCCTCTTGTGCTGCGTCCAACAGTGAAAAAAAATGGTAATCAACACAGCTCTCTGAAAATTATCTGTTTCTTGATTTTAGTTTCTTGGTTGCTCATGCACATCATCAATTAGGGTTCTTGTTCTCGAAATGATCTAAATTCAACCTCTAAACTATTAACTATTCTGTTTACTACTCTTTCTTTGGGGGTTTTTTTTTTTATATGTTTTATTGGTGATTTTATAGCCTTCTGTTTACTTTTGATGTGGCTTTTATTGAAAGAACTATAAGTATATTCTTTTTTTCTGCATGATCACTGAACTGTCAATTGAAGCTTAAATTTTGCCAAATAAAAGAACAGAAAGAGGAATATATCTTACATGCATGCCTTGAGTTTTGTTGAACAAATTCAAATTCTTTCTGCATCCAAACATTGAATTTGTCTCAAATCCAAGAATCAAAACAGATTATTAGGGTTTTTGTGTCTTCGAGTGAAATTACCATGTATATATCTTCTGCAAAGTGACTATTGTGTTTAATTTTTGTTGTGATTTGTGCTCCATGTTCTGCTGGCATTTGATGTTCTCAATTTGTTTGTTGAAAGAAATATTTTATTTGAAATTTTAATGTTTCTAAGAGGATGACAATTTCTTGTCTCAGTGAGTCAGTTCTTCATTTCAACTCTTTTATTAGTCCCAGTTTGATTTCTGGAATAATGTGATCTCTTTTCTTTGATTTGTTAGACTACCTCAAAGCGCCTTGCAGATCGGAAAATTGCAAAGTTCCAGAAGAACATCACAAGGAGGGGATCGGTATCGGAAACTTCATCAAAGAAAGGATACGATTACCCAGTTGGCCCAATCCTACTCGGGTTCTTTGTTTTCGTCGTCATCGGGTCATGTAAGCTTCTATCTTGTTTGCATCCTCATTTTAGAGATTTTTCTACGTTGCTTTTCTTATTTGGGTTATTTTAGATTATTCACCACGAAATTTATTGTTCGGTCATTCTACAGATTTCTCTTCATACTAATAGTTTGATTATAAAGATGGTTTTCATGTGCATAGTGAAAATGTTTGTGTTTGTAGAACCAACTTTGTGCAGGGTTTACATGTTTTATACTTATATTTATCCGGTTCTGATAACTGATAAGGGTGTGAAATATGGTGCCCGGGACACCAAGGGAAGCATGTTGAATTTCTCTGTAGAGAACAAGAAAAAGAGTGCTTGATACTTCTCTTACAAATAAGCTTTTCGAGGGCTTTATAAACTTCCAATATTTTGTGTTTGCCATGCATAGCTTTCATTAGTTAACTAACAATTGCAATTTGATGGGTTTGTATCTGCACTATGTTATGAATCTAGATCTTAGCCTTAATGTACCTTTTTTTCTTTTTTTTCTAGATATGATTTTGAGCAGCTTCAAAATCCTGACATTCTCTTTGTTAAACGTTATCTGTGGCCTATTTACTCGTTTAGGCTGTTGAGAAAAACTAATAAAGAATAAAAAGTTGTTATAGATCTGTGACAAGTTAAAACATAAAAATTGGATCTTCTTGGTAATGAATAATCGGATGTTATGATTGATATCTAACACAGATGTTACTTGTGTTAAACTTCTCATCGACAGTCAACATTTCTAGAAATGATTTGCTGTATTTGTTGATAGAGTTGTCAGTTCTATTAATACATGCTTGCCCTTGTTTTCAGCTCTGTTTCAGATCATTAGGACTGCTACCAGTGGAGGGATGGCTTGAGGTAACAGAGGAAGTTGTGTAGCTTGCAAGTTTATGGAACCTTTAATCACAATGTAACAGAAAGTTTGTATCTTCAACAATCAATGTATGAGTGACGTATTTGCGTAATAAATAAGGTAGCACTTTCTACTGCGTAAATGCAATCTTCTTAATTCATTTCTTAAATCTCGTTTAGATTGTGAGTTGTGATGATTTCAAGTTCCAAAATTTCTAGAGAAAGGATTGCTATCCTTGAGCATTATTGCTAAAATGCAAAAACTGGAACTTTTCATCACTTAATTCTTGATGGGGAGGGATTCATGAGTTTGAAAACATCAAGTCCTCCTAGAATACGTGTAGGAGTAGTTAAGAATTTACCAAGTCTAACGAGTCAAAACAATGACTACCAAGAAAAGAAATGCAGAAACTATCACACCCTGAGAGAAGATGCTGAATTTTCATTTCATGTACTTGGATGTACCATTTACAGCTAGGAACCAGTTGCTATAGATTGTAACATTTATTTTACAACACAACTGAGAAAAATGGAACGACTGCCCAGTACATCCATCGATCTGATAGCTTATTCATACTCATCATAACTAAACTGGAATCCATCCATGACAATGGTGAATGGAAGGGAGATAAAATACAGAATGCTGAAACTAGATGACTTACAAATCAACTAGAGAACAATTTATGATGCTTCGGCTTTCCAAACCTGCACTTGTTTTCATCTGATCTACGAGCAGCTCGGGCCATTGTACTCCCATTATTGGAACTCTGGCAATAATCCGAACTTCTGGAGAAACTCCCAACCGAGTGAAAATCAATGTCACTGCATGTTTGTGCTTTCTTAGGTAACATCTCATGACATGGAGAGTCATAGCCCATTGTCTCAAATTCCTATAATATTGAAGTTAAATTTAAAGTCTTGAACTATAATAACTTGCAAGGAATAGTGAGTCAAGAAAAATATAAACTTCTTGAAGGGGTTCTATGTGTTATGTGCTTACCTTACTCCTTGACTTAGAATAATATGGAGTCAAACAAGGATTTAAATCCTTCAGAAACATGTCATCTGGACTTCCAGGAGGTGAATTATCCACAGAGCTGAATTCCTGATCAATTATTGAACAAATTATAAAAAACAAAATTTGGAAGTAAGAACTTTGGAATGACTAATATTAACAGACAACCATGTAATGTTTTATAATGAGATAAAATATGTCACTTGTTTTGATCATCTGAAAGATGACAAGACAGAAAGTTTGTTGTTTCTAAGTTCATGTTCAATGTTATTTGCACTGAAACTGGTTCATTTCATATATGTATCAACTGATACATTTCATATATGCATGACATTCTACATGATTTAAGAATTTACATTCTCTTATAGCATGCTTACCAAAGAATTAGTAGCTTCTTCTTGATCAAATGTTGGGGTTCTTGGAGAAATGCCATGACCTTGGGAAAATGTCTTTATTGGATATTTATCTGCCTTCACCTGTTCAAACAGATCCCAGCAACTAGACTCAGTCTCAAACCAATATTATGTTTCAGCTCCAAAAATAAATATTAGAAGTTCAGTATGTATGTCATTTTTAGGTACCTCGAATCTAATTCAAAAGTGCGGATAGATTGAAAAAAAAATGTTGGAAATAACTCAATAAGATTTAATGACTTATGTGAATGCTTAGGTGAATTTGTGGTAGGTCTAAGAAGGATAATATTAAGAAAGAAGATATATGACGTGATCAACTGTCGGGGAAAATTGAACTGAAGATAAAATAATAAGAAAAAAAAAATGCATAAGGTGGTTTGGGCATGTTCACCATAGGGAGGTTAGTGACATTGCAAGGTAAACTGAGAGTTCAGTTAGGAGAAACTAAGCCGGGTAGGGAGTAGGCCTTAGCTAACATGGAAAGAAACATTAAGAAAAGATGTGATAACTTCATGGCTTGACAAAGATGACATTATATAGAAGTTATAACAGTGCATACCAAGCACCATACAATAATTAAGTCACTAATATTATATTTGTCAGCAGAAATACATAGACACTAGAAATTGACTTCAATAAGAATTTCATGATGACTAGTTGTGATTTGGTTCAGCCACTTGGGGGCACACATTAAACAACAAATGAAAAAATCTTATTTTCCAATGGTTAGAAACTTAGAATTGTTCCCATGTAGAAGATCAATGTCGTGTGCTACTTGTGAAAACTTATTATAATTCGTTACCAAATAATGGAGTGGCAAAACAATGTTTCACAGCAGTCTTAGCTAAGGTGACAACTTACTAGTTACTAACACCTATGAAACCAGGGCTCAAATTTGTTAACAGCACCTCAACAACAACAACAACAACAATACTAATAATAATAGTAACTTAATAGTTATAGACTTTGGAAGTTAGAAGTAAGGAATTAGCAATACCTCAGCTAGATCTTCTGCAAGAGAATGGAGCTGGCCTGTCAGAGAAGTAACCTGCTTTTGAAGAGTTGGGATGACATGTCTGGCTTGCTTCAGTTCAGATCCCTGCTTCTCCAATAATTCTTGAAGTTGAGAATTCATAACATCAGGAAATAGTATTGCACTCTTCAGTGACTTGATTTCTTCCCTTTGCTGCAAGCACAAATCTTTGAGCTTCTCAACCTGCAAGTTCCATTCAACAATTAACAATTAATACTATTTTCTTTTCAACAAATACACAACTTAGTAGAACAAATCAAGTTTAAGAACATTCTTATAGAACAAAGTAGCAAAAAACAAGACACAATTTCAAAAGCCATCAATCTTTTGAACAACTAGAAAAAAAATCATCAATACTTTCACTTCACTTACTTCACTGTTCTTCTTCTGGAGCATCATCTTGAGATCAGAAATCTCCAAATCCTGCTCCTTATTAGCACTGAGAAGCTCCCTCTCGCTCCTCAGAACCATCGCGAGCGTCCTCGTGTTCCCTTTCACCTCCGTCAGCGCCTTCACCTCCTTCTTCTCCTTCCCAAACAGCTTCTTATGCAAACCGCCAAAGTTGGAGCCTTTCCGAGCCGTCTTCTTCAGATCCTCCGCAATCAAATCGGCCGGAACCAGCAGACCCGCCGACCCTTTGGCGCGCAGCGCCGCCGTGGAGGTGGGTTTCTTCTCCATGAACTTCTTGACCATGGCGGTCAGATTGTGGTCGGTCTTGGGCTTGGTGCGAGCTAAATCAGCAGGCTTGGACTTGACGAGGGCACGCGAGGAGGTCTTGAATTCGGAGGAAGAGGAAGGGTCTGAGAAATGGGAAGAGGTGGTGGAGGAGCGAGAATCGTAGGAGTTGTAGCGAGAAGCCATTGTTGTTGTTGTTGTTGTTGTTTGATTTGGGGCTAAACAGATTAGAGAAGCATTGGGTGATACAGAGGAAGAAGAAAAAGCTCGGATTTTTAGGACGAAGAAGAGTACAATAGTCAGAGGATTTTAAATTTCTGGCGACACGAGCTGACGTGGCTCTTTGGCGCTGTCTGAATTCAAAAAAACGGTACGCGGGATGGTTTCAATTGTAACCTCCACGTCACCTATTTTTTACTTTGTCTTGGAAAAACAAATTATTTTCAAATTTTGTTTAATTGCTTCTTTGGTGACTCTAATCTCAAAACTAGAAGAAGATATTAGAAAACTTAGAAAGGAGAAGAAAATTTATAAGTGATTGGATATATCGTTAGAAAACAAATAATCAAAATGTTTTATTGAAACCAGCCAAAGGAATATATTATGATTTTGTTAACTTGTTAAGTCTAGAGATCGGAGATACGGATATAGAGGCTTGGGCTTTTGAAGGAAGAGTTGGAGACTTGGGTCATTACGTTTGAATTTTTAAAGCATACACAAGAGTAGCGCACTATTAAACAGAGACTCGGTTGTACATTCAAGAATTTGCACTTAACGTGAAAATAAAAATGTAATTGGAGTAATCCAATCATCTCATTAGGGAGGACTATAAAAAGAGTTTTATGGAGAGAAAATAGATAAACAAAATTTTAAATGTGTGAAAATGAGATCTGTATTTGTAGTACACTCTCACTAATTGAGCTATATAGAAAGTGAATAAGATCAAAATTCATTGAACTGGAGTTGTTAAAGTTGGATCCGACCCTAGACACAATCATTTTCATGGCACATGGGCACGTCATGAGCCACAATTGTGTTGCTACTATTAAGTGCACAGTTAGTGGTGTCCCCAGATCCAAATTTTGTTCAATTTTCTATTTCATTTTGGCTTGTAATTGTTAGTTTAGGATTGTTCAAATACCCTAATGAATTGTAATTGTAAAAAACAAATTTTATGAGTTTTTAGTGCTGAGAATTCGCGAAAGAGATACTTGTAGGTAGGGTTGAGCATCAGTCCAAATCCATATATGACGACCCAGGCCAAGGTGAGATATTTCAAAATGTTTAGACTGAATACTAGACTGATTAAAATATATTTTTGGACCCAATCAATTGTGGATTGTCTGAACTAGATCAAATGCATTTAGACCGCATCGATATGTCGGTTCGATCCATTGTCTGTGGAGTATATGATGTAAACACAAAAGTGTTCATTGAAATGGCCCAACTTATTTTTCAACGTGTTTTGACAATTTCCTATTTTGTGTTAGTGAATGGAAGGGAAGCCAGAAGATTCAAGTCCTCATGGGGTCTCCTGTAGGGAGATCCTCTGTCTCTGTATACTATGCAATGAAGGGTCAAAGATGATGGAGCAGGGTGTTGCCTCGAAAGATATTGTGGAAGTGATAGCATCTAGGCCTGAATCGTTTATTAAACTCGATTTATAACATGACACAAACACAACTTGTTTATGAACGACTTGACACGACTAACAGGTTTAAACAATCGAGTGCAAAATTACATTACCCAACACGATACATTTAAATAAATGGGTTGCATGACATCAACTCGACACTTCTTGATATATTTAACATGTTTAACGTATATAAATCATTTTTCACACGATATGTTTGAAAAATTATATTTTTATCCTTAAATTATTGAATCAATGAACAAGTTACACAAACCATTTAATAAACATGTTAAGTGTTTTGAACGAGTTCCACGCGAACACGATTCAATTATTAAACGAGTTGAATTAGTCAATACTCAATACTAATTTGACACACAAAGCTGATGTTGAACACAACTCTACTTAAATTCGTGTCGTGTCATTTGTCAATATCCAAATTGGCCGCCTTAACGGCATCTATAATAATATGGAGCAGGACATATTATTATAGATGCCATGAAAGTTATATTTTATTCTCATCATCCACATAGGCAAAAACCATATATACACAGAAGTCTAATCTACAAGAACTTTAGGCAACATACACATTACCTCAAGAACCAATCTTCTGTTTCTCATCTTCATTTCCCTCCAATCAATCTTGCAGGGTTCCCAACAACCGTGGACCAAGAAGACACTTCCTTTACCACCACCGACCCAGCACCAATCTTAGCTCCGTCTCCGATTCTAATATTACCCAATACCTTGGTTCCGGCGCCGATCAAAACACCATCACCGATCTTCGGATGTCTGTCCCCACCAGCCTTCCCTGTGCCCCCCAATGTAACGTTATGCAGAATCGAAACATTGTCCCCAACAACCGCCGTCTCGCCGATTACAATTCCGGTGGCGTGATCGAAAATTACGCCTCGCCCAATCTTCGCGCCGGGATGAATATCCACCGCGAAAACCTCCGAGACCCGACTCTGAATCAGGAGCGCCACCATGGTCCTTCGTCGCGACCACAGCTTGTGCGCCACTCTGTGAGCCTGGCACGCCAGGAAGCCTTTGAAGAACAGAAGGCAGTGAACGTAGCTAGTGCAACAAGGGTCTCGCTCCCGAACAGCTTCCAGATCAGATCTAACGGCTCTCCTGATTTCATCGTCTTCGCTGAAAACACTATAAAAAATCTCCGAGAGTGTGGTTCTCGGAAGGTTCTCGTCGCTCAATTTCACGGCCAAGTGATTTGCGAGCGCGCTTTCGAGTGAAGTGTGCGATAATATTGAAGAATCGTAGAAATTCGACAAGATGGGCTCTTCTTCCTGGCCAGACTGAGCTTCTTCTCGGATTTTCAGCCATAGATGATCGTCGCGGACTTTCTCGTTGGTGGGTTTGCAAGAAGCGAGACTTAGGGGAGTGGGTGTGCACAATTTGACGAACCTGCACATGGACCGACGAGTTAAGCAATCGGTCCTCGAATCGTACAGACAAGTGGCCATGTAGTTGACAGTTGAGACAGGTCTGGTTCAGGAGATAGATCGAACAGGTAGTGTGTAAGAGAGTGAAGATTAAAGAAAACGCAGAGATCGGTGGGTGTTTATATAGTGTTACTGGGTGACCGAATATATATACACGAATCTGCGAGGAAAGTGGTCAAGCTCTGCTAGTGATGAAGTTTGACTTCAACCTGAAATGACGTCGGGCCTGACGTCTGAGCTCTCTCGGCGGCGACCACCGAGGAATTAATTATAAGTGATTTGACAAATAAAATATGAATTAATGTGTTCGTTGAATTGTTACATTTATTTTTTTTTTTTTTAAATGAAGTTGCAGGACACATGGGGACGAGGAGTTAAAAACAATGTATTGAACACTACCAAAATGTGTACATCAATTTTTATCTTTATTTTAACATGATGGGTTCTGTTTTTTTTAGTATGGTGATGGTATTTCTGGGGATCTTCATCTGAAGGAAAAGTCTTTATTTTCTCGTTCAAGAGCCGAGTATGGCTATCAATCTCCAGTTTCCGGATAGAGCAGGCAACCTTTTCCGTGGACATCAAGCAATATAAATACATATTAGGACAAATGAAATTATACCTGAAAATGATGATATGAGCAAAGCAAACAGTGGGCGACTCTATTCCATTTCCACCAGGCCGCCACTCTTACAGCCAAAACATCCCTTCAAAGAGTTAGTACAGATAGATAAAGGGTTCACAGTTCTCAGGATCATTCTAAACTGGTTTGCCTATTTTCTCTCCTAATCCTAAAATAACACTATATTGAACCAGCTACTACCAGTTCCTGCCTATGTTGTTGTATCAATTGCAATTACATCAACTCACTCCTCAAAGCTTAAGCTACCATGTGTATGTTGCTGTACAACACCCGCCTCGCCTAGCCTCCCCACCTTCGGTATAGAAACTTCTCTTATCTTATATACACCAACCCATGAAACCACCCACATTACCCATCCAATTACAAAATTTCCATCAACTCAATGGCTTCACATTTCAAGTTCCTTTCTGTCAAAATCTTACTTGGCAACCAACTTGTCCTCGTTGGCAGCAACATCATCACCATCGTAATGATTAGTATTGTTGCCATTGTCGTCGTCACCATCACCACCACAGCTGTTAATACAACACTGTTTCTTTGAAACAACTCTTGGGAGGTCGTCGGATTCATCAATGTCAAGTAATTCATGTTCGTCTTCTTCAACAGCTTCAAGTTTGGACTTTGTGAGAGGTTTGCACTCCAGCAAACTACAGCCACTACCCACAGTTACTTCTGCCATGGTAGGGCACAGTGCCTGCTTCGTGCCAGGGTCGGTTCTAGAAGCTAGGAAAGAAATTATATCAGGCTTTGCCTTTATACTGACCCATTTGTTGTCAACCCAGTCTTTGGAAGTCCGCACATTCTCTCGTTGGACAGTTATAAACTTGTCTTCGCCTAATACCACATAGAAACAAATCAGTACATAATATGATCCCTAACTTACTATCTGCAGGATTATAAACCAATACACCACAGCAAGACAGAGAGATGAGTATATTTAAACCTACCGGGTAAGTAAACTTGCAGGCTGTCATTTCTAGAAATGTCAACTTTAGTTACAACACCTTCCCACCAGCCATCACTCAACCATGCATCAACTGCAGCTCCAACCTCAAACGTATTCTCTGTAGAATTCTCAGGAAGGCATGGCCGGATTGTTCTACGGCCAGCACATCTCATGCCAAGTTTATCAGGAGCTGCTAATCGAAATGCAGGGACCCATTCCTATACATTAAAAACACAACTGTAAAAAATTAATCCACTTTAACTGGTTCATTATCCACACTGAACAGAAACCGCTCCATATGCAAGCACATGTGCACACAATTAAATGGATGCAACCATGAATACATTTGATGATTTAGCGACCAACAACCAGCTGTGGTATTATGCAAACTCATTCAAAACATGCACATAAGCATTTAGAATAAATTAAAGTAAAGAACTATCTGATGCATATTTGAGACTGGGCCCAGAACAATTATATACTCTAACAAATGTTTGTTTGAGCCAACATCCCATGTCCTAATGATCCCATTTCTCTAATTTAAATCAAAACTCCAAGGAGAAATAATCAAAATACACTTAAAATAAAAAAAAATTATGTTCATACCTCTAGATTTCCAGGTCCATCTACATCCTGCACAACATCATACTGAATTTTCACTCTCTTAGTTGATGCCCGCAGAATCTTACACCTAAACCAGCAGCCTCGTAAACCACTATCTTGACAGAGCAGCTCTATCTTCTCATCAACCTTAAGAAACATGTGACAATGAGGCTGGGAAGCAACAGCCTGAGTGCTCATTGTTTTCCCTGATAGCTTTAATCTCAACTTTGGGTATCTTGGCTCACATCTTGCCATCTGGTTTTCATGTGCCAATTTTCTGACACCATAATCAGTTTCAACTCTCTGATGCTCCTTGAAACTTCTATTCCTTTTGGTACCCACCTCAGGCTCACCTAAGGCAATTTCTTTGCCTTCTTCGTTCGGTGTATGGGACTTGACCTTGTACTTAGAGACAGGAGAATAATCAAAACAAGAGAGGATTGCTTGATTTGAGTACCCGCGCAGCTTAGTAAGAGTGAAGGGCTTTACTTTATTGTTTTTAAACTGCCTAAAGCACATATGCACTCCAGATGATGAAGATTCAGATATAACTGCCATGCACTGCTCATAATGATTAGGAGTCAAAACTGTTGCAGGACCATCAACACAGTCTGCACTTATCACCTGAACATGAGGTGTCATAAATACTTCTTTGGGGTGTGGATTCAATTCAGGCATTAACCCCTTCAATTCCTGATTGTGGTGAAACCACCGCACTTTCACCTTTTTCATCCCCTTCTTGTCTTCATACAGATCTTCTAAGTAACCAAGGTAGTGATTATCTTCTTTGGCCATAATATGCACAAAGGAGTGAACCTGGATAACAGGGGTCAAGAAACAAATAAAAAAACAAGACGAGAGAGAGAGAGAGAGAGAGTGAGAGAGAGTTATATGCTTACTGCGATGGTAGTTTCACTGCGGTAAAAAGATGGGTAGTGCTTCAGCTGTTTAGAACAGATCCACGCTGCCCCAGACCACCTGATATCTGAATTTTGCACTTTCAATTTCCTAGGCACCTTGATCATGAAAGTTCAATGTTAACCATTATATCATAAAAATTTCTAACAATGTATAACAAATCATGTTAAACAAATACCATTTGATCTCGTAAATATGTTAGCGCAGTATCGAGTCTGCTCATAGATACTTCAAGAGATTCTACAGCTTGTGCCGAATCATCCAACTGTAAATCTGTAACCCACAAAAAAGAAAAAGATCAGTAAAAATGGTTCACAGTGATTCCAGGAAGGTATGGACATCAAAGTATCAATAAACATTTTCAAGCCATTCATCTAGAACTTTCTTTTTCTATCCACCATTAGTGTATGATACACAATCTTGACTGAACACAAGAATCAAACTAATATGGCAAGAATCCAAGGCAGACCATGCTTGATTTAACAAAGTGCTGATTTCAGCTCTGGATCTAGGACTGCAGATGAGCCAAGTCAAGCTATTTACTTGTAAGTTAAAGATTGGGCTAATACAAATTAAAACTACAGTTAAAAGATGATTTTTCTAAATGAACAACAATAATAGGCTAAGGATCTATTATTTCGCTTTCCAACTGCATAAAAGTTCTAATTTGAGCTTAAACCATAGAGAGCTTTATGTTATGCATTTATTACTATGACCTTCATGTCCAAACTTAGCTAAACTCAGGCTCAAGCTCATTTCCAAAATGAGTATTAAACTTTCGTCTTAAGTTTCCCTCGTTCACTAAACATGTCAATCCATAGTGACCCACCATCCAGCTTTGTTCATTTGCAGACTTATCTGGGACCACCAAAATTTGTGAAATTAGAGGATTTCACTAACTAGTTTATCGAATAAAGATCAAAGTCAAACAATGCAAACCTTTTGCCATTAATCACAAGAAGCAACATTATCACACAAAATTGGTGTACGGAATGTGACATTGTGACAGACTGCCCATTTCACATATGTTCTATTCAGCTATATTCATTAAAATTATTACTGGATCAAAAAGCTCCCAAGACTCTAAGTGCTCCTACATGTTTTTTTGTAAGGGCAACTTGACAAGCTTTAACAGGAGGTCAATCATTATGTTGTTGGCTGACAGAAACGATTATGTTGTACAGCATATATGGTACAAATGCAAGTGCAATGTAAGTGCAGCAAAATGAAGTGTCAACAAAGCCATTGATATGCAAGAAATTCATCACTTTCCTTAACTTGGATCCGTGGGTAAACTTGAGGGAAGCAAGAAAAAGAAAGGATGTTGATGCAACACTAAATATCATAAAAATGATTGGATGACAAGGAATTAGACTTCATTTTATATATTCTCTCTCAATGGCATTGAGGTCTTGTAGAAAAAGGTCTCTGGCAACCTAAAACTAGAAGCATATAGGAAAGATGAAAGTGCAATGCCAAATAGGAAACACTAACAGATAGGAAAGATGAAGAGTTAAGAAACTAGACAACAGACTCAAAAGAAAAAGGGAAAAAGAAAATAACAGTGCAGAATAGGAGAATGTAGCTGACTGAGGCAGTGAGTCATATACAAAATGGACATCAGAACATGAAAATGGTACAACTTGATACTTTAACCTCAGCTATCTGGATTATTGATCTCAACTTAGGGGGAAGAACCTGTAATAGACATAACTGTTCTTGATTCGTTAATGGCATAACCAGTTCTGTTCTGGTTAGTGCTAGGTGACTGACAACTCAAAATTAAAGCCTCAATTAGTTAACAAAGTCTGCCAACAGGGGATGCTTATAAATGGAAAAGGAACCCTCCCATTTTCATGCATAAGGCCTACGAAATGACACAAACTGAAATACAGAGGATGTTTATGTATGCAGCCTCACCACAGTTATTGGAGGGCGGTTGTTTCCCTGACTCAAACCCATGACATCAAGGTCGCAAGGCAACAACCTTGACCATTGTGCCAAGGCTCACTCTCCCAAAAAGGAAGGTAGAATAAATAACGAAAACACTATTACTGTGCCGCAAAAAAAAAAAAAAAACAGCATATCACATTTTAACTAACCTTTCCTGTTTTGGGGCTGTCCACATAAAAATCAAAAGTCCAATGCTACTTCACCATTTTCTTCCTCTTCCACCAATTTTGTGAGTACACGGTTTTATAAAATGTTTCCCTAAAGAGTGAGGGCATAGACATTGATAGTGTGAATTGGTTTCGTGTTCCAGGCTCCATTGGTCAAGGAGGAAATCCTTTCCTCATTTTCCACATCGAATAAAAATATACCAGTCAATAGAGTAAAATTCACTCCAGGGACTTTTCCTTCACAATTTCCATAAAACAACTTCCTCATTTGATAAGATTCATTATCCATACTGAAGGGAGTATGACTCAAAATCCGATGTCAACTAGTTTTGGGTAAATATCTACTTTAGAAAAATCTTTGTCAAGGGAGTTTCCCTTGAAACAAACCAAGCCTTGAACAGTGTAAGGAATTGAATTATGATTCAAACATGCACTAAACCTACTACATCTTGACAAGGAATCTGTCTTACCAATCATACAATATGTGAGAACACAAAGCAGCAATATCAAATCAAAATAAGTGATTCATAGCTAAATTGTTATATCTGTGGGGATAACAAACACCACTGCAATTAGCTAAGATATTTTAATCTGAAAGGTTCAATATTAACTATTAAGGAATATGAGAAAAAGGAAGGCCAATGTACAAAATCTTCAAAGATAGGGATTTACCATGAGCAAAAGAAATCACACAGAAAAACTAAGGTAGATCAAAGCATCATTAAAATTGAATCTGAAATCAAAATTTAAAACATAAATTTAGCAAAAGGTATAGAGAAGTGATAATGTTAAGCATGAACTAACAATATAAAGCTCATAAATGATAAATCAAAATACTTAATACCATACCAACTTCCTTATGGTAATAGCAGCTAGAAAAGCTTATACCAAACTCATTGTAGATCTCCCCGCTTCCCCACAGTAGTAATGGAAACTCAGAAATCTAATCAACAAACCCAAGATGAAGTGCTCTCTATCTCTAGATAGAATTTCAGGGAATTTCCCCAATTGCTATGGGAGCTCGCAAATCAAGTAAAAAAGAAAACCCAAAAGCCCTCTCTTTGTCTCTCTCTCTCTCTCAAAGTGGCTTCAGCATCCACAGAGAGTAATAGGGAAGGGAAGGCCACTTGAAGACCTTATGAAATCGTACATAGACAGATACACATAACCTAGCCTATCAATCTTGTAATGATGGTGCAACATAAGCTTTCATGAGACTAATAAATTTTATGTACATCAACCACATATATACAGGACACGTCAACCCGGCCTCAATGCCTCATTTCTTAGACAGATGATGCAATATGATTGGCTTTCATGACATCTGGTTTTAAAAGAAAATAGCAAAATGGTCTATTGCCATAAATGAGATTTCTGTTTCTTCACCAAATTTTGTTAATGATTAATAGCTCTTATTATGGCAGAATATGTTCAACGATTGGACGTCTTAAATACAATTTTATCTTTCTGACAATTCAGAATAAATCCTCATGAACTATTGTATTTTATTAAAGGTAACTTTTAACTTCCTAATACAAGTATGAAACCCGTCGCAAATGTAACATTATGAATATAAATGATAAATTCTGTGCCCAAATATGGTCTCGAAGTCAATTTATGTATTCCAGAACAATAAAATAGTACCTATAACTATATTTCATTATCAGAAAAATGTCATTCCTGAAGAAATATGCTTCAATATGATAAACTAGGTCACTGGCTCATTGCAAATATAACTACAACCCTACATATCAGTTAGTTCAGCCAGTAAAATACTAAAATCAGATGACATTGTACTGCAAGATAGGATTCAACCTTCATCTTTGATGAGGGATTTAAGGAATGGGAAACAACAAACGCCCCAATGCCTGCCTAGCTATTGGGTCAGAAGTGTACACAAGAGAAGAGAAAAATGTCAACCCCTTCACTCTACGAGAATGTGAAGGGAATGCACCCCAGATGTAAGGATGCATCAAAAGTGGGAAGTCAGAAGCACAAAAAATATCCGAGACATCAAAAGTGCATAACTAGGATGCATCATGAGAACTCAGAACTTGACAACAAAGGCTGTAACATGACAACCAATCAAAATATCATGAAAACATCCGGTTCACCACTCCCAAAATACTTAACAATGTAAACAAGTAAAAGAGTATAATTCCTTTTGACTCTAAACAAATAACCCTGAATTCTGAATTCAATGCTTTGCATAGAGAGAGATATATTGATTTAATAGACATGATAAAATATCAACCTCCAGAAGCTTTGTGCCGTAACCCTACATATGTAAATTGCTCAATGTGAGTTTTCAAAGTTATGATCCATTCACATTGAATTGATTCATTAGTTCCAATCTACATAAAGCTCAAAATTTAGAACATTTACAAAGCGAATCAGTAAATTGTAATGCACACAGTACATACTTGAAATATTTGAGGATGGACGATGCTTTGAGACTAATGATGTGAGCCAATCCACAACCTCCCTTCTAGCCCTCCACTTTTTACAAGAGCCCATGTAAATGCTAGACCCATATGCCTGGATAAACTCATCAATTACAACATACAGCATGTGCCTTATACTCCTTTCAGTCCCAACAACAGCAAGGATCAATTGGTCCGATGCATCCTTCAACAAGAAATGAACAACCCGACTGCCACGCTCATGGCATATAATGTGCTCCTCCCAAGACACAAAAACAGGATTATTTACAGACATCCTGATCACCACAGGCAGCCAAAGAAGAATTCCAAGAACCCCCTTCACAACATCAGCTGAGATAACAAAACACAAGCAAATGTAAGTATAGATGGCACTTCACAAACAAGAGGCGGCTGGGCTGCAAAAACAGCTGCACCACTTCTCATAACCCTAGAATGGTACTTGGAGAGTCCTTAAATCCTCTCAGCCATTTAAGGAAAGACTCAACCCCGTTTACGGAAACCCCCCCAAAAAATGGAAAACAAATAAGACAAAACCCATATCAGAAAAATAAAAAAAACTCACCGTGGGAGGAACTGAGCACTAAAGAAAAAGAACTAAACTTTCCAGAAACAAAGAGAAACCCATGAGAGCTAGGGTTTAGAAAACGCAAACCCAAGTAAAAAAAAGTGGGTGGAGCAAGCTTGAAAAACCCAGAATGCTCCCACACAGCATTGTACGTACAGAAGCAATCAGAAGAAAAGAAGAGCAATAGGTCATTGGCTGAGAACCATTCGAAGAGAACCCAGAAACACAAGAACAAATCGGTTTCAACTCCAAAAACAAAACGGAACAGCACAGCGCAAGCAAGCTTGGCGGTCAAGGCACAGAAACTAGACCAGAGCTCCAATGTCAACTAACCATTTGCTCGCAGAGTCTTGACGGAGACGATTGAGTCAGCGAAGATTTGTGGACTGTGAGAGGAAAGGCAAGGGTCAGGGCTGCAAAGACCTTGGAGACCTGTTGGCTGCCCATGGCAACATCTAGTGGTGGGTGGAGAGATTGTGGAGAAAGGTGGAGGGTATAATGGGAAATTAGGTTTTGATTGTGTGCGAATATCGGACGATGAGGACGCGATGCACCGTCTGTTTGCACACGTGTATTTTTGATGGATTTGGATTTGTGGGGTCGGACCAGAATATGCCGGAGTGGATTGGATTGGATTTTGACCACTACAGTCAAAGGGACAATACTACCAAACGGCGCCGTTTTTACAAAGTAGAATCTCAGTGTGGTAGTGGTAGGAAAGTCAAATGTTTACACTATACACAAGATCAAGACAAATTAATCAATTGTTTCAGGGTTAAATAAAAAGATAATTACAGCTTTGACTAATAGCATCCACAATTGCCGCATCAAAAACCATTTTTTATTACACTCATCTCTATAATGGTTATACTCTTTAGAGTGTAATAGCTTAGACCCACACACCTCCTTCTACTTATTATTTTTTTATATTTTGAATAATAATTATATATCAAAATATTTTCTTTTATTTAATACAAATAGTGAACTAACAAAAGTATTAAATGAAAATAAAACATTTAACATTCTAACAATAATTCATCATTA
>JAYMTA010001689.1:0-19012 GCA_036897625.1 Pelargonium cotyledonis
AACCTAATTTCTACATTGCTGATACTGTTCCTGCTCTGTTTCGTTTCACAGGTTTTACATCCCAAAAACCCTTTTGCCCCGACCTTGCATTTCAATTATCGTTATTTTGAGACTGATGCTCCCAAAGGTAACACCAATTTTCTTCTACCTAAAGAGCTGAATTTTTTTCAATTCTCTGTTCTGTGTGCCTTGGCCTATGCTGCTTTAGTTTGTAATCTTTGTTTAGCCATGCCATGGATTTGTACTGCTACAATGTCTCTCTCTAGATGCATAATTAGATGTGCATATCTTGTTGTCAAAACATTCAGATGCTCCTGGTGCACCTAGGCAATGGTGGTTTGGTGGTGGGACTGATTTCACTCCTGCTTACATCTTTGAGGATGATGTCAAGCACTTCCATTCGGTAGATACTCCAATTCCAATTCCGATTTCTATTTCAATATTTGTATTTGTTTTGGGTATATATTAAGTTATGCAAGTTAAAGTTACCTTCTCGTATCAAGCAATAGCTATGTATCCTGTTTGAGCCGTGCTCTTGTGCTCCCTTAGAGATGGGTGCTGAAAAAGGGAAGATAAATTTAAGCCGTTCCTATGTAAATTTAAGATGAAATAGGGCTGTTCCTGATAATTTGATGACCCACGGTGATAAATAAATGGAAAGTTTAATTGAATTTTATTCTATCATATGCATGGAGTTACTGATATGTCATCTTTTGGATTGCGTACTACGACCTACTCTGCTTTGTACATCTGTAAGATCCTCAAAAATGTATTGGAAGATGATATGAAGTGCTAATTTCCTTTAATAGAAGTGTAACATGGACTTAAGTTTTTAAGTTTTTTTCCCTCCATCCATTATGAAATGTTGACACTTTTAGTTGGGCGAGTACTGATTTTGAAATCCTTTTGTAGGTCCAAAAGGCTGCTTGCGACAAATTTGATCCTTCTTTTTATCCCAGATTCAAAAAATGGTGTGACGACTACTTCTACATCAAGGTGTGTATCTTGCTGAACCTTTTGATGATTGTAGTCACTTTTGTTGCTTGATGTGAATACTGAACTGCTGTATTCTTGTTCCACTTTAATATATTGATGCTTCTGTTCTTTTTATTTTCTCCATATGTTAGATTTAAATCAATCCCATGATATATTTCTTAGAGGAGTTAGTCATTATGAAACCTCATAGGAAAACATGTATTGGATATTTGGAGCTTCATTCCCTAGTTTTATGTAATTATAAATACCTGCGTCTGCTTTTCAATATAATAATGGTGCAGATATAGATCTTGCCTACAGTATGCAAGCTGAGGCACCCGTCCTTCGTGTGGTTTTATGTAACTAAGAGCTCAAAGGTTGAATACTCAAAAGTTGAGTGGTGCTTAAAGTAAATTCCTTGTGCTGTGCTAGGTGGGTTTGCCAGATATGGTCTAGGGAGGTCGGTTTGTAAATTTTACTGATCAAGGGTACAGCATTTCTTGAGAGGAGGGAGGGCTTTAATTAGAATGTGGATGTGCCTGTATTCTTATTTGTGGCTTCAGAATTACCATTGCTGTAAGGACTTTACCAGTCAGCTTAGTAGACCTTAAGTAGGCTTAACACTGTATTGTTCACCTCAATCATTTTTTACACTGTTGTAACTGTTAATTTTGTATACAGCATCGAGGTGAGAGGCGAGGGCTTGGAGGAATATTTTTTGATGATCTAAATGACTATGATCAAGAGATGCTTCTTTCCTTTGCCACTGGTAATTCTTGAAAATATGTACTCATGTTTTCTATTTTGTGCTTTTATCAAAGGAACGAAAAAAGAAAAGATAAGAGAAGAGCTCTCTTTTAGAAAACTCCACCATATCATGTTTATGCAAAAGTTTCACATTAACTTGCAGAATGTGCGAATTCTGTGGTTCCTGCTTACATTCCTATTATAGAGAAAAGGAAAGATACGCCGTATACAGATCAGAACAAGGCTTGGCAACAATTGCGAAGGGGACGCTATGTAGAGTTTAATTTGGTATGAAAACTAGCAGGGACTATTCTTTGAACCTACTGCATAAGTTTAATTTAAGTTGAAATGTATCCTTAGTGGCCTTTTTTTGTGTTGGTTGTTTCACATGAAAAAGGTCTATGATCGAGGTACAACATTTGGGCTGAAGACCGGTGGTAGAATTGAAAGTATTCTTGTTTCACTCCCACTTACTGCACGGTGGGAATATGACCATGTAAGCTCTCTCTCTCTCTATCCATCTATGTATGATTTGATTTTGCATTAAGAATGAGAGCTTGAGGTTTCACAAATGAGGGTGCTATGTGCAGCAACCTGAAGAAGGAAGTGAAGAATGGAAACTGTTGGATTCTTGTATCAACCCGAAGGAGTGGATCTAAGAGAGGTTTTCCCGTGTTTTCATCCCGTCATCTGTTGCTGAGTTAGGAGGTAGTGAATCAACTACAAGTAAATCTACTTGAAAAGTGAGTGTGATTAGAGGATCATGTGGTAAGTCATGGGCAACTCCTTGATTGTTATTCTTTGTATGGCCTCGGTGAAAATGAATTTTGGTGAACAATCACATTTGTTAATACTAAGATTCTCACAGTTTCAAAATTGTGTATTGTTTCATAGTGCAACCATGTGTTGGGAAAAGTTTAACTGGGTTGATATTCATCTCACTTGGAATTCACTTGTTCCTTAATGTATATGTGGTTTAATTTATGATTGTAAATTGGTGGACCATTCACCAGTTTTCTGCAGTAAATACTAAATAGTCATGGATTTGTAAGCCCAATATTATAAATCCTGTCAGAATTAATGGTTTCGGCTGCATCTGATGTCGATACGTGTCACAATTGGTCTACCGCGTTGTCCTTTTTTCTCTTGATCGACAAAACCAAATAATTATCACAATGTAACATTGTGGCTTGGGTTGAGATTAGTTTGATCACAAATCATTGCCAAATCAATGACAATTTGGGGGTGAAAACACACTTGAGCTACAAAAGATCCTCTAGGAGCCTCTAATCTCTTGTGGAGTTTTTACCAACAGCTAAACAACTTTTGACTTCATTGTTTATAGACATTGAGCTTACACGGTATCAGTATAAAACTTAAAACAATAAAAAATATGTCAATATTGTCAATACTTTTTTCCTGGGTAAATTAAACCATCATTACATTAAAATTGTAATTCTATCATTTTACTAAATTTGTGGAAGCAAAACGATCCGCTAAATTCAAATTTCGAATGATATGCCGTTTTTTTATAGGTTGCTTAGTTTAAACTAATTTTAATTTATTTTAGACTTCTTACTATATTTACTATTATATTTTATTATATTATAAGGTTAATTGCACTAAACTACACAATTTTCACATAACTAACTTATATTTTGTAAATATGCACATAATTGTATGTATTTTCTTTTAGTTACACCGTTAGGAACAACGCGCTTTGAAAATACTAAAATATCCCTTTACTTTTCATAAACCTTTTCTATTTTCTTAATTATTCTCTCATCATTTCTTTCACTATCTTCTAACCAAAATCTAAAACTAACAACATATTCAAATTGCATGATAGCACGTAAGAAACTGAATGAAAAGTTTTGAACGATTTATTATGCACCATAAGAAACATATATTAACAAATTCATACATGTGACCTGCTACCACATGTTCATGATTTATAAATCAACTTTAAGTCAATTTCAACTCTAAAACTAGAACAAATCCAAAGAGTCTCAACCCAATTATTAAATAAAAGTACATGTAGTTGTCTGCATATTTACAAAATAAAGATAGTCATGTCATGTAAAAAAACATGTTAAGTGAAAAGATAATTTAGTGCAATTAGAACCTATATTCCGTTCGAAAATATTTTGCTTAGATCTAGAGAAAATGGAATAGAATACAAACCTAGTACAACCGGAGAAAATCCAACAGCTTAAAATATAATGGAATGATTAAAATGATAATGGATTGATGACAATAATGATGGTTAATAAAAGACTGGTTATTACAAGTAAACTACCTTGTATTGTGACCAACAACACATGATCACCCAATGTTTTAAAAGTTGACAATTAATTATTCTATTTTTCTCTATTAACAATGTAAAACGTTAAATCTAACAAAAAAAAATCATAACATTTATCTCAAATCTCCGTTTTGATTGATTTTTGTATTGATTTCATGTGATTTTTCAAGAGGAACGTGATTATGGATTTAAAGCTTGAAAAAAAATCTTGACAAAATGAAGCATTTAAATATCTGATTTGGTAAAAAAATATGAAAAGTTAGTTAAAAATGAAGAAAAAATTCATGACTTTGTATCATGAGTTTCAATTTGAGTGATTTTTGACATGGTCTCAAGTATTTTTTTTTTCAAGAGGAACAAGGATATAGTTCATTTTTGAAAAATAATGAAATTTTATAGTTTAAAATGATGATTTACAGTTTAAATTTTTTAAAAAAAATTGAAAACAATTTTAAAATCGTAATTTTGTCATTTCTTGTCATTTTACGTAAATTTTTAGTTGATCTCACGTAATTTTTTAGAATAATAGAATAATGTCGTAATTTAACAAAATATTTACATTTTGTGGTTCAATTCAGTGTTTTTATTGGCGACACTCCGGTGACTTTCCGGTGAATGGAAAAGTAAGACATTGAGAATAGTTTAGGTATTAAAATATATTTTATCAATGTGTGACCAACATATGTTAATGAAAATTGAATATTTTGTTAAATTTAACATTTTACACTTTTAGTGAAAATATAAGATAGTAAGTTGTCGACTTTTAAAATATAGGGTGATCTTGTGTTTTTGGTTTCAAACATAGGTGGTTTATTGTAACTACCTCTAAAAGATAAACAGTCAATTGAACCATATACTCTATTTCATGGAGATGCTTTAAAAAGAAAACGGCACCATCACACCAGTGTGGGTACTAAGTGACATTTATGCATCACATTGCTCTTTACTTTTGGGTAGAGTTGTTTCCAAATTTCAACAGAGTTCAATAGGTAGCTACCAGCTAGTAGTATAAATAGACACAATACATGATTGAGAAAAAGGCACTTCCCTCCAACAAAGGAAGTCCACTACAACCTTTGAATTCTCTTTCAATTCCACACCCCAAAAGTTCATGCAACTATTGATTCCATTCGATTCAACTAACCGATGCCGCTCGCTATCCCAGAATACTTCCCTGATCAACGCCAGTAAGTAGAGATAACGCGGGACACAAAGAGATAAAGCGCATACAAATAAAGTTTTCATCAACAAATCCATTGGCCAAATAAGAACAAAGAACATTAGGAATGTTTCGCATCAAATCTCGAATGCCCACTTGAAGCCTCTTCTTTATAACAAAATAGGAGTGATCTTTTAGTTAAAAGAATACAATGTCAATACACCAGTCAGTGTCCTCCCCAGGACAATTACAAGATACATGTCTTTATCCTGGCAAGCTCTCAACTATCGGAACTTATTGGCGGAGCCAATATTATGATATTTATATTAAAATAAATCATGCTATTCTATAAACAAAATCCAAACAACTAACACAAACAAATGCCTTCGACTCCATCAGGGACAGGTCAATATCCAAACAGTTAAGTAAACATAACGCATGATAGACTCGTAAGGGGATAAATTGGAACAGATATGATGAGCAATCTATGAGTCCACCCATGGATCACCTTGAAGATCCAGAGAGATCTTCCTCAGCCTCACAACCTTTGCAGAGCTTCCGTAAGTATAGGTCCTCTCTTTCAAACCTAAGGTTCCAAAAGCAGCACACTTCACCACTAAGTTAGCTATGGAAGCAACGAGGGAATAGAAAGAACACACAGCAAGGTTGCTGCCTTTGACCTCGAGGTCGTGGGTTCAAGTTAAGGAAACAGCCTCTTTGTAAAAGCAAAATATGAGTCCATACATGAATGACCATTTCCAAACCACACAAATGGAGGCAGCCTCAAGCACTGGGCCGCCCTTTTTAACAAGAGGAGAGAGATCACACGACAAGAAGTTCATTGTCTGGCAATCATATTTAATATTAACAATAACTAAACAAATAAACAATAGATAAGGAAAAAACCCCAAAAGACAACACTTGATCAAAGCCATTAACCATATCCAAGAGATATCCCATAAAGAAAAATAAATATACAGAACTACAGAAAAACAATTATTTCTTATATTACTTTGCATCATAATTGATAACCTCAACCAACAGGTTATTAATACTTGATATTTAATTTGAATACTACTACAGAGAAGGTCAAGCCTTAACTAGGCTATCTGCAAACATCCCCAAGATAAGAAGAAAAAAACAATTATGTTCTTATATTCATTTCCATTTAGATGGGAAGATTGAGGGATCAGAGCACATCCAGTTTCCATCTTACTTATTCACATAATAACCTCAACCAACAGGCGAATAAAACTTAATATTTGAATTCTACTACATATAAGAAAGTAAAGCCTTAATTAGGCACTATCCGCCAACATCCCCAAGTTGGTTGAAAAGCAGGTTTGTACCTTGCTATGTCTGGATTCACACATTAGAATTCACTTTTTCTTTGATAAGTATTGATAGTAATATTTACATATTGCAACAAGATCTAAACAATTCCAAAATACAAAGTATGGGTGTTTGTTGTTGGAAAAAATATGAAGTACCTTGAAAGTATAGCAGGACCTTCAAAACCTCAATGCTCTCAAGCTGTTGCACAAATCTATAAATTAGGTCATTATGATAAACAAAGGGTTGACACCTTTAACAAAACATCTTTAGCTAATAAGACACCAAAATACAACCTAAAAATGTTATTTATCAGTACACATGTCTATTCAACACTACATTAATTAGACTAAAATTTCTTTATATTATTTGGACACCAGAACATTTCTCAGTACTCAGATGATAGACAGAGAAATAAGAAGGAAAAAAGTAGGTAAGCATTTTGATATGACCTATCATCTAAAAATTACCTCTCAAACAAATTGATATTCTTCATATGACAACCTCTATGACAGATTGATACTCGGGATGATTTTTGGAAGCAATCGGTTGAGAGGCTTTGAACACGCATCACCGTTATTTGGAAAGTGTACAAGCTCATTCTCCAGAGTAGAATAAGCTTCTGAAAATGCCTGCATCACTCCAAACTCATTCATGAGAGACATAAGATAATCAAGCAAACAACCACAGAAATTTATTTTAATCTAACATTTTTAAAATGTTGTGTTTAAGTACAGTAGATGGATATGTCCCAGCGCAAGATATGCCACTGAAGTAAATAAAGGAAGTTTTGAGCAAAGTTATATTTTCCTTGTCAGTAACTCAAGCATTACTTTCATACAAATGGACAGTGACTGTGTGTTCACACTAACACACATGGTGCATAAAATTTCAGGATCTGAAACCATTCTCATTTCTTTGCACAATAAATTTTGGAAATTTTTCAAAAGCACACTAAGAATGAACGAAACTAAAAATAGAATAATAATTGTTATTATTATAATGACTTCAAATAGTACAAGAAATAATATACCCAAAAAAAGGCTGTTAGTTACTACTTTTCTGATAAATACCACCTGCTTCCTTATGTAGTAACATACCCATAAGGTACACCATCGCATGTGGTACTTAAAAATGCTCCTTTTGGGTAAGCATTCTTTCCAGAATATTTCTTGGTTTTTTCTACTCCTAGAACTTTTATAGAATCCTCCCTTTCCAAAAGAACCATTTATACAAGCCCTTCGGTAAACTGTTTGAATGATACAACCCTAACATTTGCAGTCTATATTAACTTATGGTTTCTAGGGCCAACAACTCATCTTCCATGATCTCTCTCCCTGATACAAATATACAGGCCCATCTTCTAAATATGATTATCATGTTGAAACTGTATCTTAGCTTTCAGAGAGAACATAATTGTTTTTTACTTTCAATTTGATGTTCATGCTAAATTAAAATTTTACCCAATCAGCAATCTAACAAACACGCATCACACCAGGCACAGTTTCCTGCAGATTATACTGATAAATGCAAAAAAGAAAATAGCCTGACCTTGATACATTGATGTATCCGAAAGCAATTTCTCCCAACATTATTTGTTGGAAAAAGAGGATCATCAATGTGAATTGGATCAATGCTGCACCATTAAGTAACATATCATCAAAATATCATAAACAAAAAATTGAAGGGCATTATCATGTCCTATGTGAATTCCATTTCAACAAAGCAAGTATATGTATGGCACTGTTACCTGTAGCCTCTTTCTCTATTTATATATACTCCACTACCTTGTACTGAGATACGCATTTGTCGAGGATCAAACACATTCCTGGATAATCAAATACGAAAGAAATAGGTAACAAATGTGAGCTGTTGAAATTGCAGTGCAAAGTAGGTCAAAATGACCACACTCAATTAAAGTTTATAATCAGCTTATGACTAACCCAAAGAAGTAAAGAAAATCCATCAGCAGGCTTCCAAAATTCTGCAAGAACAGTAAGTTTGCAGTTAGATAAAACCTTGTCTATTAAGTAGCCCTACACATGAGAAGGAGAAACATCAATAAAAAGTTTGAACATCACAAGCAGCAGACGCAAAAAGTCTTCAACCATTAATTATTTAAAATACAATTGGCCATTCTCTTTCATTTTTATCTTTTCCTTGATGAACTTTTACCTTTTGGATGCAACTATTTATTTATTTTTAATCACAATTCATTGTATTTTGCAAGATGAATCACTGGGCTGATGAAATTTGTCCATTCATTCTCTTGAATTTGATTTGCAAAACTCAGAGTCTAGCTAGGTTAAACATTTAGTTAGCATTTCCTTAGTGAAATATTTTTCCATATCATCAATACAATTCAGCAGCCAACAGCGACTCTCTTCTCCTCCCTTAAGGACATCATGTCCTCTTCTCTTCAAGTACATAAAGTAGTGTTTTTCTTAGTTTCTCGTTCTGCCGCTATTATGTTCGTATTTTCATGAAATTTGTGTGTGTGTGTGTGTGTATTTTAGAATCATATTTCGTATGTTTTTGTTTAAGAATGGTTCAGTTTGGTCAAACTTTAAGATGTTATGCTATGAGTTGTGATGCTATTAGATAATACTTTAATCTTATTTCTATTTCTATAATTTAAATTTTTTGCATCTTTTAATGAACTCACTTCTCTTGAAGCCTGCACTTTACACTTAAGAATTGAGCCCCAAAGGACCGTTGCGCCTCAAATGCACTTTGAACTTTTTAAAACACACCCTTTATTCTTAGTAATATCAGCCCTCAACAAATTAGATATTAATGACGCATAAATTAAGGAAGTTTAGTTTCTTAGTTTGACACTTTACCTATAGAACGAACCTTTTAATAAATATAAAACAATTGAGAAGACAATTGTGAAGAAATTGTTAAATAATTTAAAGAGGTAATTACGGACTACTACTCAGGTATGTTGTCCCAAAACACACAATTACACTTTTCTACTTTCATAACATTTACATATTTACTTTGTTGGTAACTCATCAATTTTAATGGAGATGTACATTTTCTTTCATCGTGTACTTCACACATGGCATTCTCTGATGTCATGTGTCATATCTAGATCCATAACTTTGGAGAGATTTTGGAAAATGGAAGAAGATGAAACGAAATGGTAATTAGATTAGGGTACCTTTTAGAGATTGTAAGGGTATTTTGAGGATTTAAGGCTATGAGAATGTCATGTGCAAAGTGCTGAACGGGAATCAATTTCTTCATTAAAATTAATGATTTACATACAGAATGAACATATTTTAGATGCAAATGTTTTGAAAATTGAAAAGTGTATATACGTGTTTTGAGACATTACAACTGTGTAGTAATCCGTAAGTACCCTAATTTAAATTATCCAAAGTCACTCCCTAACATTTCACAGAAAGATGGGCATCATTAACCTAAACATGAACTTAACTCCCACCATGACAGTAATGGTATGATACATCATCTATGAAAATATTCAACGAGTTCAAAAGGTAAAAATTTACTTGGTTGATAGGCCGGCCAAGATGATGCTCATGTTGAAGAAATCGAGTAATAAGTAGCATCTGCAAAGAGTGGTTATAGTAAGATACACATACAGGCCCAATTAGGCCAATCGATTTATCTTATTTACCCGTCACCAGAAAAAAATAGAACCAACAAATGGACTCTGAACTGGGAGAGTAGTTTGTCCAAAACTGACATAAATTTACAAGTTCTTTAATTACAGAACATGCTTGTTCAAAGGATGCCAATGTATCATCTGGAAAAAATTAATAAAGCAATTTGCCATGCATAACAAATTATTGTATGCCCAAATGTTAGCAGTGAGGATATAGTATCAAGGAAATTTATAACCAAAAAAATAAATATGTAGATTAAGATTAGAATTGAGCCATAATGATCCTCAATTGACCAAAAAAGTGGAAGAATATAAGTCAAGAAATTTGAAAATACAGGACCAAATTCACCCATTAGAGCCATGGACTTTAGTAGGCATAAATTATGAAAGAACTTGGAGAAACAAATTCCCTACTTTAAATCTCAGATTAGAACATAGTAGACAACATTGTAAAATTTTATAGAACCCAGCAGACTGCAAATGTGTACTCGCTTTCAGCACCAATCATATAACACTCGGATTGGGGCCCCTTGAACAACTTTTTTTTTATTATTTAAATCTACAACATCAGCATAGTACTGTTTTTCCTGCAAAAACTAGCAAATTTCAAGGGAAATACCATAAACTTAAACTTCCTCTTAGCACAATGAATCCAAACCAAAGTATTTGCTCGAATTAGGATAATGAGTAAATGTATTAGTATCCGTAACTTGTTTTGTACACAAGTTACATCCATATGCTAGTGAACTCTCTCTTCTTAATGTAGTTGTTAACATTATGCCAGAATTTTAGTTGCTAGACTATTATAGGGCAAAGCTAGTGTAGAATAAATAGCTCACCAAACAATAGGAACTTAAGCCGCCCGAATAAGATTGATCCAGGCTACGATCTGCCAAGAACTGTTTCAGTACCAAAGCAAGGGGTGTAGCCGCTGGAAATAGCTCAGTTAGCTCTTTAACCTACAAAGAGAAGTCCAAATATTAATAAAAATATAATCACAAAAATAACATCATTATGATTTCCATATACTATTATGTCAGTCAAGGAAATATATCAAAATAGCCAATGCACTATCATCCTATTTGGATTCATTTTAGTCATTGAACTTTACTTTGTTCCACTTCAGTCCAAATGTCAGTTATTTTGTATCGATTTGGTCCTGACACCTCAATCAGTTTAAATTACCATGAAACTGAGCTGGTGTGGCACAAAAAAAATAAAATGATAGATCAACAATAATTTAAACGGATTTGGACAAGTGTGACACAATCAAACAAAATGGCAAACTTTTGGACTAAATTGAAAAAGTTCAATGACTAAATCAATACAACCAGGATAGTACAAGGACTATTTAGTGACCTTTTTCCTATTGTCATAGATTCCTCAGAATAACTAACATGAAAAACACCGCTACAGTAAAATATGATGAATTCAAAAGAGCTTTCAAAATTTACCATCATTATCGGGTAAGACAGTACAACCAAAACACCGCTCCAAGCCTCCAATATCTATTTTACATTACTATCTATACTAACTTGCAGTAAGACAGTAGAACCAAAGATATATACATAAAACTTGCACTAAGAGGGTCTACATCATAACTCAATGAAGCATGAGTAGAACATATTATAACCCCTATAAAAGTCTTTTAGTTGTACAATTAAAAGTAACATGCACAAAAGAATTACCAGTTCTGTAGTTTGGAGTCCCGTATGTGATGGAGACTTGAAACTGATGTCAACACGAAATGATTTTGGATCCTTTGTATTATCATAGTTTACTTGGGAGCTCTTTGGCAAATCAGAATCTTCTAAAACAACATCAGACTGAACAAGATTGCATTGCTCACCAGTCATAAAAGTTGGTTTCTCTTGTGGTGATTGTACAACAGAAGCAGCCGAGGTAATGAGATCATGTGGAACTTCCACCACAAGCATAATAATTGGTATCTAAGAAAGAAAATATGGTATGCATGAGATGATGAGAAAAGCTGAAAAGGAGTACTAAAAATTGAAGTGAGGAAAATTGTCAAGAGTTAAAAAGAAAAGCCTTACTGTTGTATTTTCCACCGTCTTAACTGAATCACTTTTAACCCACTCCTGATTTGCAAGGTACCTGGCTGCATGCTGTAATGAGAAAAGGTATCAATTTTGTACAGCATATCAATAGATGGAATGAAAGTTGGTCGATGAAGGACCAGAATACTTCCAGTTCAATTGGCAACACAAGAGCTAGGCAAAAGACCAAACACTAACAGTGTGTAACTGAAGGCCCGTGTCATATTTGAGTAACAGTTTAAAACAGATTTCATGGAGAACTATCCATTAGAATTCAGGTAACAGATAGTCAAACAACAGAATAACCAAATCTTATAACAAAGCAGAATAAATGGTATGAGTAGCAAGCCAAGACATAACTTCGTCGTCACATGGAATTCTATTTGGCTGGTAATTAAAGCCCATGAGAATATTGATATACTGTATCACTATATCATTAGCATGCCAAGCAAAAGTTAAAGGGCTCATCTAATATGCTACAACTATTAAAAGCAAATAGAGCATTCACATTGTCACATCTTCCAACAAAAGGAGTCCACAGATTATAATCTCAGTATAAACCACTTGTAACTGAGATACAAAATATAAATAAAAAAATGTGGTTGAAAGCGAAGCAGCTTAAATTTGTGATATTACAAATATCTAAAACAGGAAATACTATAATTGCCTTCACTAGTTCAGTGTCAAAATACCTGAAGGCAAGTTTCTTTAATACCATTCCGGCCCTCCAAAATTCCAGCTTCTTTAATGGGTTCCTGCAGAATGTCTTCTGGTGAGTCTTTTCCTGTAGAAGTACTGACAGACAAGGCAAAAATAAGAAACAGCAATTACATCCAGAAATGTTTACCAGGTTTCTAACTGGAGGGAGACAAACCACAAGATCTACATCACTAGTTGGAAGAGACAATCCAGTCGCATTTGAACCGAAGATATT
The DNA here is from genome assembly GCA_036897625.1 of Pelargonium cotyledonis. Classification (NCBI taxonomy): domain Eukaryota; kingdom Viridiplantae; phylum Streptophyta; class Magnoliopsida; order Geraniales; family Geraniaceae; genus Pelargonium; species Pelargonium cotyledonis. The sequence goes on from JAYMTA010001689.1 coordinate 13,144, forward strand.
TGTCCGGGACCTAGGCCATAAAACCTGGAGAGACCTGGTGACCCGCTTGACAGCCCAGTTGATATAAGGCTTTCTAGCCATATTCTCTGACGCAACCTTGGGTTCCACCACATCAAACAAACTATTAATTATGAAATAACATTGAAGATGGAGAAAATTTAAAGCTGCAGATATTTTAAAGATGTTTCTCATGCACATTATGAACATAGAACAATGATTATTGACACAGGAAGGAATCAATTCATCTGATACCTGCTTACAAAATGAATCAATTTCGTCATGCAGAAGACTGTGCATCAAAAGAAGGGATGTCTTTTTTGCAGGATGGTTCTCCAGCTCAGGTGGTTGTAAACGAAATGCAACATCTGGCTGTGTGAAAATATAATGAATTGTGAATGTTATAAACCTAAAAAAAAAAAAAATTCTGGAAACTATAGCATAGACTTAGACTTACATGTTCCTGATCACGAGCTAGTTGAGATATTGCAATCAAACGGTCCTGCAGCAAAGCTGCAGGTAGTGGTTGAATCATTGGACGGGTTGAAAGATTCTTATTTCTCCATGAAGGCCAAACAACTTCTGTACCATCCATGCGTACATAAGCTTCCTCCCAGTTAGTTGCATCATGGTATCTCATACCCCAGTGCCTTGGACTAGAGCTACCAGACCTTACAGTCGAAAAACCCCTATGTTTCCTTGAATCACTTACTGGAGAGGGTGGAGGTGGACAAGGAGCTCGTGGCACACAAAGAACTACAGGTGATGGTGGACGTTTAATTCGAGGTTGCTCCCGCCTGGTAGTAGGAACACATGGACTTTTATGATCATGGCCACGTTTAAACTCAGATCGAGATCTTTCCCTAGACATATTTGGAATAATGATCGGCCGCAAAATTGGGTAAGGAAATGAGTCACCAGTCTTCCCTTCGTCACCAGGTAAATTTGCCAGAGATCCAGAGACTTCCTCCTCAGAAGCTGCATCTGGAATTTTTGATGATGAATGTAGCACCTTGCCAGATACTTCATTTCCTGGCACCACATAACCGAGAGCCTGGTGACCAGACACCAGAGGATCAAAGGAAGAACAAAATGAAGCAGCAGTTGGTGAAGTCAAACCATTTGTGCTGTAAGAAGAAGAGAAGGCAACCATGTCATCAACAGTCCTGTTCATGTCTGCTTCACGCCAAGCCCAAGAACTGTCATCAGAACTAAGGGAAGGAGGCCGAGAATAACCTGCTACGAGATGGTCAGAGGGATTCCAGTACATCACACCGCCACCAAAATATTGATTATAATCTAGTCCAGAGACTGGATGAACCTCAAATTCTTCTTCTGATATCCAATGACTGTCACCTTCATCAGCAAATTCTTGTGAATTTCCTGAATCAGGCAAATCGATAAAATCTCCAGAATATTTCCTATCATCATCACTAATTGCTGCATTAAGCTGCCGGCCATGGGCAGTAAATCCCTGCTGAAAGGTAGACTGCCGCCTTGGTATAAATCCAGATTCATAATTACAGGCCACTGAGGGAACCAATCTACAAGCACTACGTACCATTGGGGGCCAGTCTAAACTCATTGGTAATGGTCGAGAGAGGATTTGTTTGCACCTGCCTTCAATTGGAGCATTTCTTGCCTGATGCACTGTGGATACAAAGGAATGACGAAAGTGATTATGCCAATTACTACCAACATCTAGATGCAATCTATCAGTGGCAGCAGGGAGATGCGAATTAATTGATGGAATATAAACAGAGGCTACATTAGGCCACTCATATGACAGATATTCTGATGATGTTGTGGATCCAGTAATATCACAAAAGTTACCACCCTTTTGCCCCTGAATCATTTTGGGATCCTTTGTGATGTCAAAACATTTGGTTGATTCGCCACTCATAGCTGATTTTTCAACAGTTGGACTTGGTATAGAAGCCTGAACATCAGTATCATTGCTCAAAACATTATCAAGCTCTCGTCCAGGCACGGCAGGAGATAACACTTTACAAAAGGCATTAGTAGAACTAACAACAGAATCTCCATGTCCTCTGTGGGTGCCATTGTCTTCTCTTGCAGGCACAGTAGCAGAACTAGACTGCCTTGAATCTAATGCAAGGGTGTCTTCAACAGTAGAATCATCATTTCCAACATTATGGGTCAATGAACAGTCAGTTATAGAATTTGCTGTTTCCTCATGAGAAATAACAAAGGAAGTGGAAGCTACTGCAACTGGCCTTGCATCGTTTCTCACTTCAACTGAATTGTCAAAGCTAGTATTCTTAATATTACTTTTATCTTTCCTATTTTTCCTCGCGGTATTTTGGGATTTTCCAAATCCCACCCTCTGGGCACGTTCCTGATCACAGTCAAATCATCAGAAAAAAAACGATCCTATTCCAAAAAAAAAAATAGTATTACTAAATAATAACTGCCTAACCATTTCAACAGTTGACAGTGATGTCTCTCCATATATCTCCTCCCCCTTAGGTATATTCAGCATATTGTTAGACTCTGACAAATGTGTCTTCCCTTTGAGATCCAGTGCACAATCAAGAACCTGAAACATAACTCAAAACCGTGAAATCTAAATTAGCTCAACATTCATATGATGGTACGCCTATATGTTTTAAAAGCAAAAATATAAACACATCAGCGAATCTCAAGGTCAGGGAGGACAATACCTTATGAGGTTTGTTACATGAAAAATCATCTGCACATGACTTGGGAACAGAGTTTATCTTCTTCGTATTACGTGCTCTTCCCTTCTTTTTACGGCTAGATGCACCAGACTTTTCTTTGGACTTATTAGGTAAGGACTTACATTTTCCCTCTTCTAGAAGTTCAAGCTTTGTACAATCAAGTGAAATAACCATAAGAAATCCTCGCAGTGTTCTTAATATACAATCAGAAATGGTACTGACTGATGCCATTGTGCTAAAAAATAATTTCTCTTTATCATATTCACTATGCAAACATGATAGAATCATAGTGATAATATCTTGAAGCACAAAAATACTATTACAGACATTGGCAAAGGAATTAGGTCTTCCAGAAAGAAGAGTAACAGTTGAACCAAATTCTGCATCAGGTGTGAGTGTCAACATAGTCTTTTGTGATGAAACAGTATGGTTGTACCTCAATTGTTGTCCAACTCCAACATTGAATAGCCACAACTCATCCTTTGAGGCATTACTTGCTCTCTTCAAAATCTCGTGAGTCTGGAAACTTGTAACATTCAAATGTTAGGGTCCCTATTAGGGAATAGTTAAAAAACTTAAGATGCCTACTAAATTCAATTATATGAATGTCTACTGTAGTTCCAAAATCCTAGGAACTTCATGCTACGAAAACATTACAAGAAATGAAAATAAAGTAAAATAAACATTTCAAAGGTAGACTGTAGACTGTAGAGAGCAATGTAGCAACAGATATGCTTTGAGAATTGCCACTTATAGGTCAAAGGACTTCTGAGTACAAGGCTTGAGCTATTTGAGGCCACAAAAAAAAAAAACTACCCATAGCAAAGTAGAAGCTGAAAATTATAAAAGCTTTAAGCCCAATTCTATAAAGTTTAGGCTCAAGATTCCTATTGTTCCTTGATAAATAAATAAACAAACAAACATGATCTGGTGGTAACAAGTTTCATAATGAAATATGTGTTTATTGTTTTCAATTTACACATCAGTACTTGTTTACTACATTTATAAGTAATGAAAAACCAAATAATTAAATATATAAATCAAAGAAGCATTCTATTATATTACAATATGAAGGAAGACTTAGGAGGGACTGGTAATAGACAACTCAGTAAAATTAATCGAGCGCCTAACAATCATTGTAATTATTTATGATACTGCATTCTCAATATCCATATTAACAATGTATTTATTTATTATTGTTTGGTTGATGTTGGAAGGAAGGTTCAAACTAAGCAAACATAGTGAAGTACTGAAATGAACCTTTCAGTCAGAATCTATATAGCTTATATCTTTTTCCCTTCTATTAATACATGTAGCGTATAATCAATCATTGAATCTAAAGAAAGAAAGGTAAGCATATCTCAGTGAGCCACATGCAAAATGATGCACAATAGAAGATAATGATCCATCCCGTCAATTGAGAAATCAGAGTATAGGGACTGCAGAATACCAAGGATAAAGGCTGACAGTAAATTGATTTTCCTACCACCTGACCCAAAACAGTAAGCCACATGCTTTGTGATCTCATCTAGTCCACCCAACAATTCCAATAAACTCAATCCAATTAGTAGCACTTAAGTTGCCATAAATTGTTATGCCTATCTATAAAAATTCCATGATACACCCATTCAAGCATAGTCTCTCCAAGTCCAAGAGATGCTTCTTTTCATGAGAAGACTATATGAGTCTACCTCTCAAATATTGAGTTTGCTCTAGCATTCAATATCAATTCACTTGGCTAATAAAATAGCAATTCCACAATTACTTTATTTAATAAGGACATCAGTTTACCTTCTCCATTAACAACATTCAGATTGTTACATAATAACAATAAGATCATTTCAATAACAACAGTGACAAGACAAAGTACCAGCGTTTTTGCCGATTTTCCTAAGATAGCAGTCAAGACCTTCCTTTTCACAACAACATCCAAGTTAACCCACCAATCCAGACACCCCTTCTTCCTCCAATACACATTAGCTGCCACTCCTGACATATTCATCTTTTCCTTCAGCTTCACCCCTCTTTTCTTGCCACTAGTAGAATTCAGCCACGATAATCTCAGGGCCACCTCCAGGCGGTTTGCCACAAATGCCTCCATACTGTAGTGGCCTTTGGCCTTCAGCCAACCGAATTCCACCCAATTCGAACGCAATTGGCTCTCTTCACCCCTCAAAAACTCCCCGTTGGATACTCTATCCATGGTATCCACAAACAAACCCAAGTTTTGAACAAAACCTTCACTCACCGTCACGGAGTCAAGACAATTCACAGAGCAAGCGTCTTTTACATTCTCACCCTCATTTGAGCTGAACAAGAGAGTCGACTTGAAAATCAACTGCTCCGTCTCGTGAGACTGGGCGAACCTGGACAGCAGCCCGTGTGATTTCTTGAAGCAAAGGCTCGGCAGGAGATGGCGTGATGATGATGATGAGAAGGAGGGGAGGTCTGGTAAAATGATGAAGAATCCATGCCCCTGCGTGCGGAGCTTAGCAAGCATTTGAATCAAAATCTGAGTGAAATTGGCATCGACGACGGTGAGATGAGCTTGGCGCTGGTGGACGGAGAGAGACGAGAACCATTTGAGAATAGAGGACCTAGGGTTGGGGGTAGAGCTGGAGGGGGCAGAAGAGAGGGAGTGGTAGAGAGAGATGTGGGAGGTGAGAGAGTCAATGAGCTGGTTCTGGGACATGAGCGAGCTCAATGATGTAGGATTGTTAGGGTTTGGTATGGCCATGGCCATGATTGTTGTTGGTGTTGCAGAGAAATGGGGACTCGGAAAATGGGGAATAATTGGGTCAGGCGATTCTTGGATGTTTTTGTCTCTCCCAAGTCAAATCTGAAAAGTGAAGAGTGATGTGGTGTGCTGTAATAAACTGATGCGAATAATGCATGGATCGTGGCTGGTGGCTTCATCGTGACGGCGAGGCCGTAATGGTTTCATACATGGCAATGACGTGCTGCAATTTTGTCTAAAATGTAACGTGTCTCTCTCCCAAAAAGAAAAAGGAAAAAAAAAAGTAAATAGGGTACAATGCTATTCCCACGTTTAGTGTAGGTTTGTTTAATCTACATGCGACTTACCGAGCTGTTAGGTAGGAATTTTGATAATTACAATTGTTCAAGTAGGATACTGATGTTTGACAAGTTTAGCCGAAATTCAATTTATC
>JAYMTA010001690.1:0-19010 GCA_036897625.1 Pelargonium cotyledonis
CTTCTACTTTACTTGTTGCTCAAAATAATTCTCAATATCACCAACACTTTGGTCGAAGAGGTATGGGTAAATGGAGAGGAAGTTCTGGTTATTTTTCGACACAAAGCGCACCGTATTTTTCTGCAGGTATTCTTGGACCTCTACCTTCCAGATTTTCTCCTCTCAATCAGACCCGTGGGCCACCTCTGCACACCATAACAGGCCCACATACACAGCAGACAGCAGCCCAACCACAACCCTCTTACTAGGCCGCACCCTCTTACATCCACCAGCCCATCCGTCATTCCATCGGGCCTCCTTCCAATACCACCTGCCGGCCCGTGTAACTCAGCAGGCCCTCTCCCAGCCACCTATACTCCAACGGGCTTCACTCCAGCAGGCCCCATTCCAGCAGCCCCTGCCCAGATTAATGTCCCATATTTTCCCCATCAATACATGGGCTTTCAGTCAGCCCCAAAACGCACAACAACAACCTCTTCTCCAGCAATAGCGATCAGTCCCAGTCCAGCAACAATACAGTACACAGTTGCCTACTTCTAATTTTTCAGACTTGTTCCCCACCATGATTCTTCAACAACCGAATGCCGATTGGTACATGGACACAGGTGCAAGCTCTCACATGGCCTTCTCCTCAGGTATGCTTTCTTCTTTCGTACCTTGTGTAAATTCTAGTTCAATTATTGTTGGTAATGGTGCTTCTCTCCCTTTTACTTATGTGGGTCATTTTGAAATTAATTCTTTGTCCTCCCCTTATTCCTTTAATAATGTTCTTGTTGCTCCTCATATTATTAAAAATTTAATTTATGTCTATCAATTTACTAAAAATAATTCTTGTTCCATTGAATTTGACCGTTATGGTTTCTCTGTGAAGGATCTAGTAACAGGGATCCAAACCCTTCGATGTAACAGTACCGATGACCTCTATCATGTTTCCACCTCTTCTATATTGTCTCATTCTTCATCTGTTGTCTCTCTTGCTGCTGTTGACTCCACTATTTGGCATCGTCGTTTAAGCCACCCCAGCTCTGCTATTTTTAATTTTTAATTTTCTAGAAATTTTCTTTCTTGTAATAAGGCTAAAATTGATGGCTTGTGTCATGCTTGCCAATTAGGAAAACATCATTGGCTTTCTTTTCATAGTTCTCAGTCATGTACATCTTTTCCTTTTGAAATAATACACTCTAATTTGTTGACATCTCCAGTTCTTAGTTCTAGTGGTTTTAAATATTACTTACTTTTTCTTGATGATTTTACACATTTTTTATGGGTTTTTCCACTTCGTGCTAAATCGGATGGTTTTACCCAATTCCTTCTTTTTCATAATTATGTCAAAAATCAATTTCAAAGATCCATAAAATCTTTTCAATGTGACAATGGTCATGAAGTTTGACAACACATCTTTTCACTCTTTCTTTCGGTATAATTTTTCGTTTCTCTTGTCCTCACACTTCTCCTCAAAATATATGGGAAGGCTGAACGAATGATTCGAACCATTAACAACATCATCCGTACTATACTCTATCAAGCTCATCTCCCTTCATCGTTTTGGGCTGAGGCACTTCACATGGCATCTCATTTACTGAATATTCTTCCTACTACCAACCTCTCTCTTCGTTCTCTGTTTGACGCTCTTTTTCACACTCATCCCATCTACTCTCACCTACGAGTTTTTGGTTGTTTATGTTATCCCTTCCTTTCTGCAACTTCTCCTCATAAGTTAGCTCTTCGATCTACTGCGTGTCTTTTTTTAGGGCATCCTTCAAATCATCGTGGTTATTGTTGTCTTGATCTCTCTTCAAATAAAATTATTATCTCTCGTCGTGTCATTTTTTATGAGACTGTTTTTCCTTACTCATCTTATGATTTTCTTTCTCATGATGATGAGCTTCCTCTCGCTCTCCGAGTTTCTCATACACCGAATGAATCTATCCCCTCAAATGTTTCTTCTACTCCTCCCACTCCTCCTCCTCCTCCTCCTCCTCCTCTTCTGTCACCTCCCCCCCCCTGCTTCTACTGCTTCTCACCTGATGGCTACCCGTGCCAAGCATGGTATTTTTAAACCTAAACAGATTTTTTACCTTTCTGCTTCTGCTCTTTCATACTCTTCCTTACCCGGTTCCTACACTCAAGCCCTTCAAGATCCTCATTGGAAGGCTGCTATGGTTGATGAGCTAGTTGCTTTTCATTCCAATGGCACTTGGGATTTAGTCCCATGCCTTTCCAATGTCAATGTTGTTGGTTCGAAATGGGTTTTTAGACACAAATTTCAATCTGATGGTTCTCTTGAGCACTACGAAACTCGTCTCATTGCTCAAGGTTTCACCCAACAACTTGGTTTTGACTATGAGGACACTTTCAGTCCTGTTGTCAAACCAGCTACCATCCGAACTGTTCTTACTCTTGCTCTTTCTCACTCTTGGTCTATCAAACAATTTGATGTTAAAAATGCTTTTCTTCATGGTCACCTTCATGAAACTGTATACATGAAACAACCCACCGGTTTTACAAATCCCTCTTTCCCCCAATATGTATGCCGTCTTTGAAAGGCTTTATATGGTCTCAAACAGGCTCCTAGAGCGTAGTATCATCATTTTGCGACCTATCTTTCTTCTCGAGGCTTCACTAGCAGCAAAGTCGATACTTTCTTGTTCATTTATAATTAGGGACAGTGTCAAGCTTCTCTACTTCTCTATGTTGATGACATCATTCTCACAGCCTCTTCCGATCACCTTCTTGATCTCCTCACCACTCATTTATCCTCCGAATTTGTTATGACTGATCTTGGTAACCTTCACTATTTTCTTGGCATTTAGTCACTTCTTCCCCTAGTGGTCTCTTTTTCTCCCAAGAAAAGTTTGCTCGTGAAATTCTTCAGCGTGCTAATATGACATCCTGTAACTCTTGCCTCACACTAGTTGATACAAAGGCAAAACTCTCAGCTTCTTCTGGATCCCCAGTCTCAGATCCATCTCTCTATCGGATTCTTGCAGGTGTTCTTCAGTACCTCACTTTTACTCGGCCCGGTATCTCTTATGTTGTTCAACAAATATGTCTTGTCATGCATGATCCTCGTGAGCCTCACTTCCATGTCCTTAAAAGAATTCTTCGTTATCTTCAAGGAACCATCTCTTATGGTCTTCTTCTTCGACCATCCTCCATCGACATCTAGTTGCTTATTCTAACGCAGATTAGGCAGGTTGCCCAAATACTCGTCGATCTACTTCTGGCTATTGTGTCTTTTTCGGTGACAATCTTATTTCTTGGTCCTCTAAACGACAACATGTTGTGTCTCGGTCGAGTGCTGAGGCCAAATATCGTGCTGTCGCGAATGTTGTTGCCGAGGCCACTTGGTTACGTAATCTTCTTCTCGAGTTACATAATGCTCCATCAAAAGCCACCATTGTTTTTTGTGATAATATTAGTTTTGTATACTTGTCATCTAACCCTGTACAGCACCAACGTACCAAACATGTTGAACTTGATTTACATTTTGTACGAGAAAAAGTTGCCAAAGGAGAAGTACGTGTATTGCATTTTCCATCCTCGTATCAATTTGCTAACGTGTTTACGAAGGGTTTTCCTTCTTCACTCTTTGTAGATTTTAGGTCCAGTCTGGACGTCTGCGATGCTCCTGCTCCGACTGCGGGGGCGTGTTAGATAGATGATTAATTAATTTTATTAGTTTTATTCATTTATTTATTAGTCTCCTAATTACATATTTATTTGTATTAGGTAATTCTACTTGTACTTGTATTCTTCATGTACTCTATTTGAACTCATGCAATACAATGAAATCCTCAAGGGGAATTACAATTCTAACAGTTTTACCTAAAGTATATTTGTCTCGTGACGTACAATTCATTAAACACATTTTTCCATTTCAAAATTTTTTTTTCAAACATTGCAAAAACTTACAAAACCATTCACTGACATGTCCCTTTCTCCTCATCATCTGAGCTCCTAAAATCAACTGATCCTATTCTCAGTTTACTACCTCTCATCCCCCATTCCTCCATCCCCACCTACTAACAATGGTTCTGTAAACATACAAAATAGTTCACTCATTTTGTCTACACTTTCAATGGAACCCAACCACAATGGCATCGCATCCTAGCTACAACTTCTCCATCAAGCATGACCACTCATTTAATCCATTCTACTCATGGATCACCATCAGATATCGTTCTTGTAGGTACGTATCACTCTCTTACACCACCCTCATCCTCTCCTACACCACCACCACCCCCACTAAACCCCCATTACCCCCTTGAGTTGTCACAAGATCTCAAAATAATATCCACAAGCCAAAAAACAAAACCCTTTAATTACATGGGTCAACTTGATGATGTAGTCACCCCTACAACCTTTTCACAAGCCAACAAACACATTGAGTGGAAGGCAGCTATGAAAGCTGAGTTTGATGCTCTTATGAAAAACCAAACATGGATTTTAGTGCCACGTGATCCTAAAACTAATATTGTCGCTTGTAAGTTGTTGTTCACGATTAAAAGAAAAGTTGATAGTACAATTGATAAGTACAAGGCTCGTTTGGTTGCAAAAGGTTTTACTTAGCGTTCTGGCATTGATTATCATTCCACATTCAACCTTGTGGTCAAGCCAACAACCATTCGTATTATTCTTTCTATTGGTGTCCAACACAATTAGGCACTTTGACAACTTGATGAAAATAAAGCCTTTCTCCAAGGCCGTCTAGAAGAAGAGGTGCATATGTGTCAACTACCCAACTTTGAGGATAGCACACATCCTTCGCATATATGCAGGTTGCACAAAGAAAATTATGGCCTTAATTAAACAAGCTCCTCGAGCCTGGTACAATGAGCTCAAACACACTTGCTCCTCATGGGATTTCTTAGATTCAAATCTGATCATTCACTCTTCATTCTCAATAGTTCAGTTGCCATAGTGTATGTTTTAGTTTATGTTGACGATATTATCTTTACTTGTGGCAACACTAATGTGGTCAATCAGGTCATTTCCTGACTTGTCAATGTTTTTCCATCAAAGATCTTAGTGAGCTCAATTAAATTCTTGGTTATGAGGTCCTGAAAAAATTGAATTGCCTTATCCTCTCTCAGTTAAAATATATCTCTTGAGATTTTCCTTGATGAAAAAATGCTCGAATGCAATGCTGCTATGACACCAATGAGCTCTACAGAAAGTTTTCAAGTTCAAGATAAGGCTCCTCCTACAAATGCTACTCATTATCGCCAAGTGGTTGGGAATCTTCAATACTTGTCTTTCACTAAGCTTGATATTTGATACTCTGTCAATAAATCATTTTATGCATGCACCCTATGAGCTTCATTGGAAGGCTCTCAAACGTGTTCTACGGTAACTTAAAGGAACGATTCAATATGGTTTGTGTTTGTGTCAAGATATTGTCTTCCATCTTATCATGTATTTCGACCCCTATTGAGCTGGTTATGTTAATGATCAGATTTCCATTACTGGATATGTGCTCTTCATTGGGTCTAATCCTATCAGTTAATCATCAAAGAAACAAAGCATCGTTGCTCGTTCTTCTACTGAAGTAGAATAGTGCTCTTGTAGAAACCAATTAGGTCTAACACCTCATAAATGAACTACATATTCCACAAAGACAAATGCCCATAGTCTACTGTGATAATATTGGTGTAACGTATTTATGTGAAAATATAGTTTTTCATGGCCGAATGAAACACATTGCTGTTGACTTTCATTTTGTGTGCAATCAAGTTCAACACAAAATGGTTCAAGTGCTTCATGTTCACTCTGCTGACCAACTTGCTGATACTCTTACAAAAGCTATTTCCATAGAGACCTTCAATCACCATTTTCTTAAGTTAGGCCTTGTTTCGCTATGCCTAACTTGAGGGGGGTGTATTAGCACAACTCTATATGTTGATTATTTCAATATTGTGTTGTTATTTTATTCTGTTTTAACCAGTTGTATTTATACAGTGCTTCTCAATCAATATCATTAAGGGATTCAAAGCATCTTTAAACATCATCCTCGTGCTAGAGGTGAGTTTGAGTTAACTAGATGGATGCTTCTTCTGTGCAAAATTAAGTAGAACAATCAAGTCTAACATTTTTCTAGGGTCTAGGGTACCGGCTTATTGTGGAAGAAGTCACTTCTTCTTCTCTTTTTCGGTCCTCCTGGTCGCCTAGTTCATATCAGGTTCACCAAAAAATGCTCCATGCCTAGTGCCCCTTGTCTTGTCTTCTCTGAACAATCCTACCAAATAATGTCTTCTTCAGTAAATCCCCTTTCGAATCCCAATTTTGAAAAAGTGTAATGATTGGGGCTGAATCTGTACTAAATTTTAGATCGAAAACTGTACACTTACCTCTGGTCGTGACCTCATGGCTTGTTATTGGAAAATTACAACGTACTTCTCTTGTTGGCCTTGGGGCTAGCTATCTTTATAGCAGTGCCATTAAGGCTTGGTGATTTTCTTCCTTTTTTTGGGGCTTGATTGGGCCTAACAAAAGCACATCCTTGAAAGATACACCTTTTACGAGCTTTTCAACTTTTGAGAAGTTGTGATTTTCTTTGCTTGGAGACCTGTCATTTTATTTTCCGTTTGGGAGGTAAGTGTCTTGATTGGATTGTGGGGTTAATATATTAAATTTCAATAATTGGTTAGATACATGGGCCAAAGACCACATGGGGATGCACCATAAACGGGCCAAGACCTGAATCAAAACCACCTCTGATATTTCAATAACGGGTTAGATATAGTGGTTTAGGCTTCCACTACTTACCATTACCTCACGTGTAGGCATGTTTCTCTCACACGTGGGCCAAAGACCATATGGGAAGGCAACATAAATGGGTCAAGGCCTGGATCAAAACCTCTTTTGGTACCATGTGAAATTTCATTAACAAGTTACATACAATGGCTTAGGTTTCTACCACTAAAAAGCCAACCTAGCTTATTAGTAAGGTATTGCTTCTATCATTATATTTAGTCACTTTCCTTTATAATTTTTCAATGTGGGACAACACCCACTTCAACATAATATGGCATGAGTGTATGTTGGATTGGGTGGCGGTGGGGTTATCTCAGAAAAAGTAGTTGGTTTGGGGGATTTATTACGCTTTGGAGCATAAAGACGTCACTGAATAACTAGTATTGATTGTGTGAACCCTATAATATCAGTGTAAACCAGATTTCAAATTTCATTAGAGTTCTTAAGAGTAATGTGCCAACAAGTGTTCCCACAACTATAGATATCTCCTCATTCTAAACATCAGTGTGTTGCAAACAATGATGTGTGATACTGTCAACCATGAGGTTTAAATGAATTTTTGCGCTGCGATGATACAAAAGTATACCATTTTACTCTAAGCTTCTTATCCCTCGGGAACTTCTCAGATTTGCAAATATGCTTATCTCAACCACTAATAACCATCTGTGCATGTCTGTGGTGTACTGACGGCGCCCACCTCTCTCTCTTCCCATCAATTTTCATCACTATTCTTGAAACACACACCCCACTACTGGTTTCATTAGCTTGTCGACCAAACTAAGTAAACTCTTCACTTCCCTTTTTGTCTCTTTTGTAAGCCAGTTCTAGAAACTCACTTTCTCTTAAATACATTTGCTACCTTTTCAGTTTCATGCTTTTCTCTTCAACTTCCTTGTCTTGTTAATTTAAGTTTTCCTCTGCTTTCCTTTTCATTCTCTTTTCATTGTTGTCTCTTTTCTTCTCTGTCCTTTTCATCTACTTCCTTTTCACATTCTTCTGCATGGATCCACTGAAATGTAAGGGCATTCTCTTTGCCAAACCCCATCTTCTGGGGTCAGCCCCTAATCTCTCATTCGATTTTACTTTAGTTGCATGCCTGATTGATTACAAAGATTTCATTCCAAGCCATGTCCATCGGGGACTCAGTAATCAATGGCCCTCCGTTCAACTTTTTAGGGTTGTAGGTGTTTGTAACAAATGGTTCTTAGTCTTCTTCTTCGACATGCAAGATCAGATTCATGCTCTAGAAGGGAGTGTTTGGAATAGAAACGATGCTATACTGGTTTTGGCTCCTATTTCAGATCGTTTCCTACATGGTTTCTGGGAATCTCCTCCAGCTCAGCTATGGATACAATTTGATGGTATTCCTATAGACATGGTCTCTCCGATTTCCATTTCCAGGCTTGGCTCTCTGGCGGGTTTGGTGCTTTCTATTGATGACAACCAAGAAAGGTCTGACTGGTGGATAAACCCCTCTTTGCGGGAACGTATCTTTTGAATAGCTTATGGGTTGAGGTCTGAGTCCAATTTTCTTACGACAATATCTTCAAGATCTGTTTTCTTTGAGATATGGTGGGGCACTTAGAGAATGTATGTCCTAGGTCTATCATTGAAGTTGCTAATGTATATGATCCCCTCTTAGAAGAAAGACGGATTTGGGACCCCTTTGAAGACTTCAGATCCTCTACTTACGCTCCTCTGTTCTCCAATGCTATGAAGTTGTGCCATGGTTCAGGCAATGGCAGCTCAATGGAAGTCATTCTAGTTACCCAACTGCTCGTGCCAGGATCCAGCAGTCTAGGCTTGGAGGGTCATCTTCTCCATCTCGCCAACTCCCCCCAAAAAGGATCATCCATGGTAATGATAATGTCAGACCTGATGGTGCTCCAGGGAAGAGACCAGTATAGCAGCTTGCTCTGGAGAACCTTCATTTTGAAATTGGAGAGTTCTCCTTAGCTGCAATCCAACCAGCCCAGACTTAATATGAGTTAAAACCACTTTTGGCACATGACAACACGAAGGAGTATATACTGGAATGGCATTAAGTGTACTCTGAATACGAGTTATCCTACCTTCGCCGATAACAATTTCCCGGTCCAACCCGCAAGCCGTGATTTAATTTTATCAATAACATACTGGTACCTAATGATATGGGGTTTCCGTGATGCCATCGGCATGTATAAGCAGCAAGCCTCTCACGCAACCCGTCCATCCTGATAACAAAGTGTTGCGAGAAATCGTAGTCGCTCTAGCCTTGTAAAACTTTGATTTCTCCAAAATAATTAGTTGTCCCAAATATGCAGTAGCTCCATGAAACTCGAAATAGAAGACTCAGTCCCATTCGAATAGACTCTTGTAACGCTAGCAAACATTAAATGGGTGATGCGATAATTGTTGCCTCAACATAAATAAGCACCAATTTGCCCTGAATCAGCCCATGCCTTAATATTGCGGCTCATCTTGGGCAAGTAAAAATAAAGCCAACAATAGAAGGTCTTCTTGACGACACCCCCCCCTCCAGAGTAGATCGAAAGTACCCATGTTGCTGCCCATTCATTAAAATAGAGTACCAACAATTCTTAAGACAACCTCAGATCAATAAAATAAAACTTTCAGAAAAACCATGAGCACTTAATGGAAGGTTCATTCCAAACAGTCATAAGCTTTCGACACATCAAGCTTAATTACAACATTTTTACCTCGAACCAGGTCATTGATGTGATGAACTAATTATGCGCACAAAGCTACATTTTTCTAGATGCTTTGACCTTTCACAAAGCCGACCTGATTGGGAAGGATGGTCGAAGGCACAAAAGCTGACAATATATCATTTATAATTTTAGCAATTACCTTGTAGAGAAAGCTGCATAAGCTAATTGAGCAAAAGCCAACAAAAGAGGGGGGGTGTATCAATCTTTGGGATCAAAACTAATTCTGAGCACGTGTAAGCCTTTGGCAGATGACTGCCCCGAAAGAATGCTTGAATCGCTTCAACCACGCTCGACTTAACTATATTCCAAAAATATGTAAAAAAATTTTATGGTAAACCCATCCTCTACTGGAGCACCACTATTAGCATCCAAGCTACAAACAACTAGCCAAATATCATCAACATTGGGAATTGCAGTGAGTTTGTTATTGTCAGCATCCGTTAAGACTGAGGGAACCACATTACTTTTGGAGCAAACACCTAACATCATCTTCTCAAACATCATTAATCTTAACCTGAATTACTGACCGAGCCCTAAGATTCTTTAAAGAAGCGTGAAAGTAGGTCGTGTTCATGTCACTTGAAATGAGCCATTTTTTATGAGATTTTTGTTTCATCGTCTCCTCTTCAATTAATAATTCATCGTCCAGCTCAATCCTTGCACACATTAAAGCCTCAAAACGAGCTTGAGAGTACAAAACCGTAAAGTCAATTTCGGTTTTAACAAGAGCATCTTTAGCTTGAGCAAGTCGGGCTTGCACGTTGTCAAACACTTCTCAATTCCGCTTCCTCAAGGCTTTGTGATGGTGGTGAAGCTTATGATCAACTCATACAAGAGGATCCACTCAAACGCCACAATCCCAGTTAGGGCGGACGAATTAAATTTTTGTGCAGCGATTTGGCCTCGTATGATTTTGTTAACATGTCCCAAAATTCTTTCGTAGTTCCTTTCTCTACAACTCTTGATAAGGCACCAATTGCTAGTTCTAGGTTTAAGTTGGCAACTGGATTTCAATTCATATCATTCCATTTTTCTTCACTCGTCATTTCCGCATGTCCGGAACTAATTGCAGCCAAACCATTTTCTTTTTGTAAAATTGCTCGCATCTTCATTTAACACAGCCGTACTTTATCACAAAGGTTAAAGAATATTTCAAAAATTATATTTGTGTTGTTAAGGATTAGTCAAAACTTCAATCAAATAACATACTTTATAATTTTGATAAATTTTTAATATCTGGTATAAAGTACCACCAAACAAAACCTTGACTCTGATACCACTTGTTAGGACGGAAATGACCTGATAAACAAATATTTAGAGATAAGAAATAAAATGAAAGTAAAATTGGACCCCGAATTCTATGAGGAGGACATCCATACATGTAGGATTGCCTATGGCTTAGGGGCCTTGGCCCGATTTGCAAATGCTCTTTCCCTTGTAGATAAAAGCCTTCTAGAAGCAAGTCTGTTTCCATTTTCTATTTTGCTTGATGATTTTTATCTCATGTGACCAATTTTGACTGATTTTGCTCTTAGCAGGCCACCCAAGCCTCATCTTCAGTAGGAGAGATTGTATCCACCCTGTTCAACGGGGTGATGGCTGTAGAAAGGGTACGTCATAAAGAGTCTTAGGACCATGATGTTGAGATCCGGGAGCTGTCTGGTAAACTTGTGGAAGAGAAGAAGAAGTCTCAGAAGGTGGTGGCTAAAGCCCAAGCTGAGCTTGAAGACCTTAAGAAACAACACATTGCCCTTCAACTTGAATGTCACACAATGACTGGGTCTCTGAATGGCTGAATGAGAAACTTGAAGCTAAGGGTAGCTCATGTTGAGGATAGATCATCCATGGTAGTGAAAGAGAAAAATGATGTTGTGCGAGAGAAAGATGTTGAATTGGCCAAGCTCAGGGAGGAGATGCAAGCCAAAATTGAGGAGCTGACTTTTGTAAAGAGGGAGTTGTTTGAGAGAGAGGAGGAGCTTGCTAGGAAGAACCTTGCCCTTCTTAAACTTCAAGATGACCAAGGTAAGGAGGTCAAGAGGTTAAGTACATGGCGGACACGGTATGGGAGTTATGGGCGGCAATTGATGAAAAGGATGAACTTCTTCAAGAGTGGGAAGAGTATGGCTATGACATTGAGGATGAATTGGTGTCTCTTTGTGCACAAGTTGACAAAATGAAGGAAAAAGACATTGTTCTTGCCCAGAAAGAAGCTCTATTGGTTGAACAGACAAAGGAGATAGCGATCCTTCGGGACCAGGTCAGGAAGGTAGCAGAGTTGGAGGATGTTTTCAGCTAGAAGGACGAGCTGAACAAGAAACTGTCAGGAGATTTGACCTCTACTCAAATTACTCCTTCTTTGGTAATCAAACTTATTTTTCTTTCTAGTTGTTCAACTATGTCCTCTAGATCTCTGATTTCCATCATTCTTTTGTTATTTTCAGGCAAGAGATGTCATACGTCGCTGAGCCCCAAAGGCTGCCAAAACTATGCCCACCACTCTTCATGCAGTGAGGCAAAGTCCAGAGCTTTAAGGATTCCTGTCTCAAGAACGCCGACTGGGAAAGGATGAGGGCAAATGCAGTGCTTTCAAGGTGATTGCGAGCAAGGGAATTCCTCAAATTACTCTCCGTGAATACTACAGTACCTCCGTCTCCCATCCTGACTTGAGTAGATTCCATTCCCAGTTCCCTTTCAATGTTGAGGAGGTTGTAATGTCCCGAGAGCATGACCTTTGGAAGTCTAAAGGGAAGCCTTGAGTGCCTCCTTCTGTTAACAGTCAAGGGACTTTTGCAGCTATCATAGGTAAGGATCGTGTCCCCACAGCTCTGTTAATGAATGAAGTCCATCGGATATAGTCTATCTGTGACGAAGATGAGGATAAGATGACGAAGTGTGACCTCTTGGTTGGTCCGGTGGAGAGTGGGAGTATTCGATACTCTAAGTGCGGAGTCCACAAACCTCGAGAGCATCCCATCCCCAACTTGGCCGAACTGAACCCTTTTCTTGAGGACTTTCAGTATAAAACTCCTTCAGATAAGGACCAATCTGAGTAGTTTTAGTCTTTAGCTTTCTTTTTCTTCTATTTTTTTAATTGATAATATATATTTTTGGCATTGGTGACGATGGTCACGTTGAACACCTTCTATATATCTGATGACGCTTGTCACCATTTTTGGCTTCCTGTGTTTTTAACTTCTGCAAGTACTTCTTCTTTCTGAGTTCTTCTTCCCACATTTGATTTATTCTGTGTGGGTTCCATCTGCTTGGATGCTCCTCGAGGGACCAAGATATAATATTGAGCACGAGGAGTGAGACCTCCTTGTTGAGCTTCATCTGCTTGAATGCTCCTTGGGGGACAAAGAGACATTATTGAACCTGAGGAGTGACACCTCATTGTGGGATTAGAGAGGATGTGTCATCGTCATCGCTCCTTTAGTGGGAGGATATGAGCAAGCACATCTTTAGGTAGTCAATACCATGCTCCTTACAAAGGATTCGAGCTAGCACCCATTGCATAGTCATGTACTCTGGAAGAGATGTCATGAATTGTCACGTGATGGGATGTGTAATCATATACTCAGGAGAAGATGCCATAGACTACACATAACGCACATCTGATGAGTTGTGTGGTCATGTACTCAGGAAGAGATGCCATGAATCGCGGTCTAACACATATGATGGGATGTGTAGTTATGTACTCAGGAGGAGATGCCATGGAACACACATAACGCACATCTGATGAGATGTGTTGTCATGAACTCAGAAGGATATGCAATGAACCGTCGTCTTATACATATGATTGGATTTATAGTCATGTACTCAGGAGGAGATCTCATAGACCACACATAACGCACATCTTAGGGGGTGCGTGGTCATGTACTCCGTAGAAGATGCCATAGACTACACATAACGCACATTTGATGAGATGCCATGGACCACACATAGGGCACATCTTGGGGGGTGCGTGGTCATGTACTTAGGAGGAGATGCCATGAACTGTCGTCTTATCCATATGATGGGATGTTTAGTCATGTACTCAGGAGGAGATGCCATGGACTACACATAACGCACATCTGATGAGATGCGTCGTCATGTACTCAGGAGGAGATGCCATGACTCGCCGGCTTACACATATGATGGGATGTGTAGTCATGTACTTCGGAGGAGATGCCATGAACCGCCACATTGCGCACATCTTAATGTGATGCGTGGTCGTGTACTCGGGAGGAGATTCCATGACTTGCCATCTTATACATATGATGGGATGCGTGGTTATGTACACGGAAAGAGATGTCATGACTCGCCGGTTTATACATATGATGGGATGCGTGGTCGTGTACTTGGGAGGAGATGCCATGACTCGCCGGCTTATACATATGATGGGATGCGTGCTCCTGTACTCGGAAGGAGATGCCATGACTCGCCGGCTTATACATATGATGGGATGTGTGGTCATGTACTCGGGAGAAGATGTCATGACTCGCCAGTTTATACATATGACGGGATGCGAGGTCATGTACTCGGGAGGAGATGTCATGACTCGCCGGCTTATACATATGACAGGATGCGAGGTCATGTACTCGGGAGGAGATGTCATGACTCGTCGGCTTATACATATGATGAGATGCATGGTTGTGTACCTTAGAGGAGATGTCATGACTCCCCGCCTTATATATATGATGGGATGCGTGGTCATGTACTCCAGTTAGGATATTTGGCATTCACCTAGGAGACACGGGTTCACTTCCCGGCAATGGAATCAAACTTTTGTGCCTGAATAATCTGAACTCGAAACGCACAGGAAAATGTACTAAAGATGTGATTCGGTTAACAACTTCCGGCCTTGGCGAAGAACGGGCGGTGGTTCAGGGAGAATCTTCCGGTGGTCTGGACCTCAAAATAGATGAGCTCTGGTATCGGTTTAATCTGCAAAACAAACACCAGGGAACGATGACACCGGGGTGGGTTGTCCAATTCACTACCTCCGGCGTGAGAATGAGTGATCGGGTTTGAAGGTAAGACAAAATCTGAAGAGAAATGAACAGAGGTTCGGGAAGTATAGTTTCACTTAGAGAAATTAGGGATCCTTTCTCTTACCGAGAATGAGGTATTTATTGGGTTACTGAATGACTTGGAGTGCACGTTAAACTGTTTCCAGCCGAAGGTGAGCTTTGCTAGATCATATATAGCTGTCACGGAGGTTAGTGGTTTGATCCCCAGTCGACTCATAATTAGGAGAGAAGAAGAGTTTGAATGTCTATCCTGCTCAAACACGCGTGTCTGGAGTTCGTGTGTCCATGGGGACTTGATTTTCGTGCTTCTCACGTGACCTTTTTAATGAGCGAGTGGGGACGAGCCTCGAGGAGTAGGACCTCGCTTGTATGGCATCTTCCCGAGGAGTATGTCCCCATTTGGGATCTAAATAGTTGGTTTCTCGGGTAGTTTGACCTAATGTGGGACTTTGATTGTCAACTGTGACTGGCGGTGATTGCTTTCTTCGTCTGTCATCCTTTTTTACTCTCTACCGGCCGATCTGTCCTCTAGTAAAAGCTCTATCAGGACTCGATAATGTCATACTGGGATGCCATGTGTGAGTCTCTGATTTGCTTCAAGTATATGTGAATTTTTATGTAGAATCACTACCCTTGCTATCAAGACATGGAGATCTATCCTTTAATGGTGGATTCGACTCATGCTATCAAGGCATGACGGTCTATCCTTTAATGACGACTGCTAGTCAAGTGTTAAGGTTTTCCAATGATAGATTACTCTAGTTTCCATGGATGACATCCTTTGAGATGACTTCTCACATAAAAGTGGTGAAGTTTTGAAGACATGTGTCTAGTATAGGATGTGTCCCCTTGTAAGTTTGTAGGGTGTGAGGCAAGGCTACGCACTTCGTAGGGTGTGAGGCTAGGATAAACACTTCAATACTTAAAATTTTTGGAGAACGTCTCTTGGTTGAATCTTCCTTGTCAATACTTTAATACTTTAGAATTTTTTGAAGAACTCCCCTCATCCAATTATGGAGTCGACCCATGTTGTCAAGGTATGTCGATCTACCATTCAATGGCTGAGTCGATCAGCATGGAGGTCTATTCTTCGTTGGTGTGGTTGACCCATGCTGTCAAGGCATAGCGATCAATCCTTCAATGGTTAGGTTAACCCATGATGTCAAGGCATGACAATCAATTCTTCAATGGTTAGTTTGACCCATGTTGTCAAGGCATGACGATCAACCCTTTGTTGGTGAGGTTGACCCATGTTATCAAGACATGATGATCAATCCTCCAATGGTGAGGTCGACCCATGCTGTCAAGGCATGACGATCAATCCTCCAAATGGTGAAGTGAACTCATGTTGTCAAGGCAGGTTGATCGATCCAACAATGATGAGGTTGAATCATGTTGTCAAGACATGATGATGAATCCTCTAATGGGTGAGGCTGACCCATGTTATCAAGGCATGACTATCGATCTTCCAATGATGAGGTTGACCAATGATGTCAAGGCATGGCGATCAATCTTTCAATGGTGAGATTGACTCATACTGTCAAGGTATGGCGATCAATCCTCCAATGGGTAAGGTCGACCCATAGTGTCAAGGCATGTTGATCGATCCTCCAATGGGAAGATTGACCCATGTTGTCAAGTCATTATGATCAATCCTTCGTTGTTTGTAAGAATCAATTGAGAAACACAATTTCATTGATTGAATAACGATCACAATAAGGGGTTAGAAGATGTTTCTTTGCTTGAAGTGCATCTTTCTAGGTTGCCATGAATTGCCCAAACTCTCCCCTTCTTAGCTTGTTTTCCACAAACTTCTTAAAATAATGACAATCTTCAATGTCATGTCCTTTGCCTTTGTGCAGCTTGCAACACAAGTTCTCATTCTTGCCTTTGGTTTTTCCATATGCTAGCTCAGCAGTGGGACATAATTCAACCAACTAGAGGGTGTGTTCAAGCACCTCTTCTTATATAGTGTTGAGGGGAATGTAACCAAAGTCTTCTTAAACCTTTGTTGCTTTTTCAACCTTAAGAACTTACCTTGTGTCTCTGTTGGATGCTTCCAAGCATGTCATCTACCCCAACATGGTTGTAGGCTATGTTGAATATCTCTTTCCAAGTCTTAGGTTGAGCACTTGCGAAAGCGACTTAGACGAAGGGCTTCCTGAACCCTATCCTAAAGGCGACCATCATCATTTCATTCGTTGTAATGTCACACTCGCGCTTTGCCTTGCAAAAACGCTCCAAATAGTCAACAAGTGTTTCGTTAAGCCTTTTCCTAATGTTGAGGAGGGTTATTTGAGGCATGGACACCCTTCCAGCTGAGGAAAACCTCTTTAGGAACATTTCCCTAAAGGTTTTTGGTGTGAAAATCTGGCAAGTGCACCAGAGTCAACCTTGTAATAAAGGACTTGTGAAAGTCCGAGTATCGATCCTTAATAACTGAGTAGGTGAATGTGAGATTATTAAGCTGCATAGTCTTAAACTACGAAAACATTAAACAATATCTAGGAGAAAGTTGGTTTAGCACACAACATGCAAGCAAATAAAATAGAAAATTAACTAACAAACATAAGAGAACACTATCAAGAGAGAGAGAGAGAGAGAGGTTTAGGATATGATTAAGGAAGTTATTATGCAATTAAATAATGAATTGACTGAGTATGGTAGCGTTGGAACTGTCAAACCATCTTTAGTATTGACATGTCCTATGTGAGTCTCATTCTGAAACTTAGACTGAATACGCTGGCCTCCACCGACCCACACCTAATTGCGCTCTCCAAGCATGTTATTGCAAGGAGAACACATACAGTTTAGCATGACGGTTTGGCTTGAACGGGTGAAAATCCTCCTAAAGAATTTTATTGCAAGAGGACTACTTGACCTAGTGGTTTTATCCATGTGGAATAGCTCCCTTGTAAAGATGGAGTTCCATGCTACGATCATGAGTATTGATCTTGTTGAATCACGCACAAGCATTATGAACAACAAACCATAGAAATCCCAAACTAATCTACTACACATAATCATCCATACATTCAATCACATAATTTTCAACCAATCACATCCTAAACTCACAACAATTTAACCGATCATCCTCATAGACAATGAATATTCAAGAGAACACATTTCAATAATCAAACTATGCATGATTGATAATCAAAAATCAAATACCATACAAGAGTAATGATCCTTGACAAGAGATTCAGCAAATATCAAAGTAAAACTAAGAAAATAGTTCAAACTTACAAACCCCAACAGGGGAACAAAGGCTACTACGCAAATTGGTGATGAAGAACACCTATTCTTGGTCTTGGAGTTGTCACACATCCTCCTCCTTCAACAACAGCCTTGAACCCTATGTTTATCTCTCAATTTTGTGTAGAAAAAGTGTTTGACGTTGAAAAACTCTAGATGGTTCATTGAGGTTCGCATTTTCCTATTTATAAGCTCCATACGTGATGCCGCGGAGCCACAACAATTACGCAGCAGCATAACTGGCAGTAAATGAATCAATATTTAGCTTTAGTGGCATCGCGGTGTAGCTCCATTTACGCTGCGGTGTTAGTTCTGCACTTTTTTCTTTTTCTCAATTCTTCCATCCAAGCTCCCCTCCTTAGTGCATCCACGCTGGTCCAAACCTAAAATAGACATAAAAAAATACCATAAGCGTAATATCCACTAAAAATGAGCAATTTAAGCATAAAACTGAGCAAAATACATCAAAATCACAAAATAATCCAAGAGAGGTCAATGATGATGAATTGGGCATAAAATGGTATAAATTAGTGAATTCAAGCCCTTAATAAAGTGAATTGCACGAGAAATGTGCTACTTTTAGCATGATTTAGGGTCGGATACCACGTACAAAAACAAGTTATCAATTTCCCGTGAGGTGATGAATCTGTTAGGGAGGTCATGATACCAATTTGAGATTGAACCAAGAGGGTCCAAGCAAAGATCGTGCAATGCATAGCATCACAGTTGGTTTTCCAGCTCATCTTGAACTCAAAGCGAGTGGCAAGTTCAATGGTCTTGGTGAGCCCATTTTAAGTCATGTTCCGAAAGCATATCCCTCGGTGGATGAGAAATGCTTGTAGAGCCTGACATAGTGTATTGTTGATGGCAGGGAAATGGGGGCAGCAGTGCAGCACCATTGGATGCCATTTCAACTACAAGAAAATTTCGTATTTCCAACAGAATTTCCAACGCCAAGGCTTCAGAAATGGGTCATTTCCAACGGAAAAGGCGTTGGAAATATTTGTGACGAAATTTCCGACGCCATTTATTTCCGACGGATAAAAGGTGTCGGAAATATTTGAATTTCAAATTTTAGAATATACTTTTTCGACGCCATTTCCGACGCAGGGATTTTTCGTCGGAAAATTTCGTCGAAAATAGAGTCGAAAATTGGAAAAAAAAATTATATATATATTTTAATTTAATAAAATATTTGTTTTAATTATTTTTATAAATTTTATTAATTTTAAAAATTGAATTTTGAATTCAATTATGCAAATAAATAAATTTAAAT
>JAYMTA010001691.1:0-19007 GCA_036897625.1 Pelargonium cotyledonis
CTTAAGTCTCAGTTCCAATCTAAAGTGTCATGTCTAGTCTCATTCCAAACAATGGTGACTCCAAGTAGGGTGGAACTGTAGCCTGCAAGAAAAAAACACACCAAAAGAACAAAAACCTAGGGTGATGTTATTAGGATTCTGCCTCAGATGTGAGAGTAAGTCCTTTTATGGTAACAAGCTAAAATTCTCTGCACAACTTTTCTAGAAAGAGAGAAAGCTAGAGAGAAGAGATGTAAGAAATAAGGTGAGAATTGAGATCCCTTTCTCTTTGGAAAAGAAGGGTATTTATAGGCTCATACAACCTTGTGCCACTTGTCAACGTCTGATAGGTTGGTGAAGATGGAAGGCTCGTTAAGGCCACTTGGCCTTTCAAGCCCAATTGGCCCACTTTGGGCCATTGTGCTCATCTAGCCCATTTGTGGTATTACGCTTCTCCTTTTCCTCTAGATGCGTTACTCGTGCATGTTGGTGAGGCAAGTGTGTCCTGTATGCCTATTGTGAGATGAGATGACTCGCCTGATTCATTGTGAGCCACCACCTCGCGAGGTAGCGTCGTGGGTGTTTGGGAGTGTTGATGTTGCAAGAGCTTGTTGGGGCGCCTTGAAGGAGTCTTGGCAAGGTCAAGGCCTTGCAAGAGTCAATTGTAGTTGGAGAAGTGTTGGGAAGAGTCTTGCTTGAGGTGCTGAGGCAGATAAATGCCACAGACTTTGTGCTCCATGTCGTGGCATTGTGTTTGTCAGAGTCACCTTCAAGCCTTTGTTCCATTCTTAGCTGGGAGGCTTGAATTTGTATTGGGAAGAGAAAGCTTCTATGTCTCCCAAGTTGTGGTATGATGTTTAACACAAGTTAGAGAGCTCCTTGTTCATGTTGGGATGAGGGTTGCATGTCTTGGAGTGAAATGAAATGATTGGAGGGCTTGTCTTGGTGTAAAGAAAGAATCCCATGCTTGGAGTCGAGTCGTGTTCATCCGTCCGGAGTCGAGTAGTGACCATCTGCTTGGAGTGGAGTAAAGTGGTGACCATCCGTCCGTAGTGGAGTGGAGACCATTCGTCCGGAATGACAAGGAGGTACTTGGTCCGGAGGGGTCCAAAGTGATATTTGGTCCTAGTGTGGTCAAGAGGTCGTGTGTCGCGGGACAGGACATGGTCGCATGTCCAGACCTGGATAGTGGGAGCACGATTGCCGTGACATTAGGTGGAGTTGTCGCGGCCTAGACAAGACTTGAGTGTTCGGATGCGGAAAAGCTGTTTGAGTCCGTTCGGACAAGCATGGATGTCACGACAATTAGGGAGAATGCGCGACAACTGTCCATCCGGAAAACATGGATGCCATGGCAATTGAGGAGGATGTCACGACAATTGTCCTGTCCTGGATCACTCTTCGTCTTTTGAGGCCTTTGGGTACTCTTGCGTGCCCCGATTTGCTTTGAGGATGTTCTTGGACTTGTTTGTGTGATCTTTAGGCTTTGAAGCCTTCCAGGTCATAAGCCATCTTTGACCTCATTTATCGGATTCGGGTTGCTTACGTGGCGTTGAGGTTGTCATGTGTCACAATCTCATTGGCTTTAAGACTTATGATTTTTATGGTAGCATCAGGTGTCACAGTGCAAAATGTGACAAATTGATGGTAGTCATGTGTAATTTACCCTTGATTCAAATTACAATAACCCAAAAAGTCTCAACCCAACAACCCATATATGGTCCTTCTCCTTCAAGGCGGTCGGTAAAGCTTGAAGGAGTACGTAGCCAAATTCGTGCTCTACCTAAACTCACCGACGTGGACGAGACTGGCCGTGAGACTTTGACATTTGAATTTATTGGCAATACTTTAAAATTTACTACAAGTTTCAAAAATTGTCATTGAACAATGAAGAACAATGACAAAATTGACATTTTCAAAAATTTCGTCAAATTTAATTGATCAAATTAGTGAAAATAGTTGAAAATAGTATAAATTTGGGATAAAGGTTTTTTTTACCCAACTTTGGCCGAATGTCAAATTTAGTACCCAAACTTTTATTTTTTCCAATTGAGTACTCAGACTATTATTTCCCACCCAATTGAGTACCTACCGTCGAATTCCGTCAATTTAACCGTTAACTGCGTGGCATGCTGAGTTGTATAATTTTTTCTATGTGGCATCTACGTGGCAAAACATACACACTCTCAAGGCTGACAACTCGGTTGTAGAGAGAAGTGTTGGCTGCCGAGCAACAGTTGAGGAGGTAGTTGTTTGAGGGAGTGAAATCTCCCATGGATTGGTGGAGAAGGAGAGAGAGGAAAGCTAGCAACAAAAGAAGAGTCATTTTGGTGTCCATTTAGTGAGTTATTAGAGAAGAATTGTTGAGAAAAATCAAGATTTTAGAGATGGAGAGAGCATTTGGCCATGGAAGCCATCGAAGAGGGTCTGGCTTTGATTTTTTTTTTGACGAAGTCTGGGTTTGATTTTTTGATTTCGTTTTTGTTTTGTTTTTTAAATTCTAATTAATCAAAAAAATATCAAACTAAACAGCCACGTCATCAAAAATTATCCTACTCATCAGCCACATCATCAAAAATTATTCAAATCAGCACACAATTTACACATCAGCAGCCAAGTGTCCACGTCAGCGTCCACATAAGCTATTTTTTTCCACCTACACAGAAAACTGTTCACGTCAGCGCCACTTAACGGAGAAATTGACGGAAGGTAATGACATGCATCACATTGGGTATGAAATAATAGTGCAATTACTCAATTAGGTAGAAAATGATAGTCTGAGAACTCAACTAAGCACAATAAAAATTTAAGTACTAAATTGAATATTCGGCCAAAATTTAAATACTAAAAAAAATCTTTATCTCTGTAAATTTTATAAAAATAATACTTCATTACAAAATGTGACAAGACGTAAGATGTGTTGCAAAAATATTTCCGCTGTACAATTGGCAGCCATCGCAGTGCGGCAGGAGTTGGGTGAGCTGGTGTGGTGGATGTCTTGCAATTGCACTGCACAGACATCAGAAGTGGAGCGTGTACTTGAGACGCAGCGTGTACGGACACTAAAACACGCATACATAACCCCCGACCCGACCCGACCCGACCGTCTCTCATTTCTCTCTTTCTGTTCTCTTCACTCCAATTCTCTCTCCCCGTCACCTTCGTCGTCTCTTACTATTCAAAGCTACAATTTTTCGTCTCATTTCACCTCAATTGTGTGCCTCTCCGCAATCGCTCCATTAATCTCTTAAGGAAATTCTGTGATCAATCACTGTGACTGTTGCTGGTACGGACGACGGAGAAAGCGGCAATGCCAAGGAAGAAATTCCTAGCCTAGCACCAAAATGCGAACGCTTTGCGATGTCTGCGAGGGTGCTGCCGCCATTATTTTCTGCGCCGCCGATGAGGCCGCTCTTTGCCGTTCCTGTGATGACAAGGTACTCATCGCAATTCTCCTCTCTCTCTCTCTCTCAGCTTACGTCATATTGGTTTCTGTGAGGGCTTTGATTAGTTTTATGGAGTTTTATCTGGAACTGAATAATAATAGTCTTTAATTTCCTGATGCTGATTGAGGAGATATTTTTGTATTTGGTTCGAGTTGGTGTTCTGTTACTGACCCCTAGCAGGTTGATTGGGAAATGGGAATTTGGCCGTTCATGATGTGTTCTTCAAATGATGTTTGGGCCAAGAAAATTGAACATATTTTTGTTGTTTATATGTGCAATTTTCTGTGGTCAAGATATTACTTGGGACTTCAATTATTAAGAAGACCGTTGAAGCTTCTATATATCTACAAATAAAAGTCGTATTAGATCTGTATTACCCTTTATACCCTTCAACATACTGAAAAGAAATGTTCATGTGTTGTGAAACCTTTCTTACCTACAAACAAGCAAGCAAACAAACAAACCAGGCTGTCTTGTAAAACTTATCAAGACAGGAATTATTAATTAACAATCTATAAATCCCAATTGATAATTTAATCTAAAAGGGTGGTAGGGTGAGTTGGCATCTTTGCTTGTTTTAACACCATTCACTATAATCAATATTTCAAATCCACTACTAGATGGCAGCTTGGAAATTGAGGATGATATAGAACAACATACAATAAATAAAAAGAAAAGGTAAATGGATGGGCTACAAAATACATTTCATACCCCCATGTTATTTGCTTACTTAAGCATAAATATAATTTCAAGGACACCTATGTCATGGATTTTGATACAAGTTTCCAACTATAAATAGAATACGTATTTGGCATTCATTTATCTATCAGTTAGTTATTTTTTGGCAAGACTGTGGTTATGCCTCTACTCTGGGTTTCAATCCACATAGTGAAGCACTGGTAGATATGAACTCTAACTTAGTCACTTCCTACATTTATATTAGTAACTTTGTACTTGGCAAACGCATGCATTTCTAACAGAAATGTTATTAAGACATTAAAGACCCCATGGAGCATATTTCTTTTTCTGTCCAATCTGTTTGATGTTGATGCACATTTGGCTGTCCTCTCTATTTCTTGAATTAATCTCTTCTCTTGGCCGTCTTTCCCTTTTCTATTTTGGCTCTGTTTGAAAAACCCATGGAAAATCGTCTTAATATTAATCGGTGTCCTTGTTTTTAATACTCCTTCCATTCCACAGAGGTGTTCATTATATTTAGCTAAAAACCCCTAATATCCCTAAACTTTCTCATATCCCTATACTTTTTTGACCTAAAATGATCTTTGAACTTTCAAATATGGACTCGAAATGGTCCCCGACTTTCCGACCCTTCCTCAGTTAAGTGGTTTAAACTGGAATTTAAAATATATTAAATAATTATTTTGCCAACAAGGCGGTCCAACTATATTAAATGACTTGCGTGACCAACACATGACCCACGGTGTTAGCAAAATAGTTGAACAAAAATAATTATTTAATATATTTTAAATTACACGTCAAATCACTTTACGGAGGGAGTGAAGAAACTGACGTCCGGGACTGTTTTGGTTCCATATTTGAAAGTTTAAGGACTATTTTAGGGACCAAATTGGGGTTTCTAACTTTATTTTAAATCTGGTTACCCAAGTTTAAGTGTCAACGTTCCTTTTGACATTTTAGATAAAGTTATAATCATTCGAGTTTGTTACAACATGGGCATGTGGAGGCACATGTAAGGATAGTAAAATAATCCTTATTTATTTGCAGAGAGTCAAATAGGAAGATTACTTTGGGATGGTGGGGCATATATTACTTTGGTTATAAATTCTCAACAACGCACCACTACTTTTGTCTATTCCTCAATGTAATACTACTCAAATGGTGACCCAGACATTCTGTGGTTGGTCAGTTTTGGCTGTATCACAAGCAACAAAGAGGGCACGATTTCGAGGGTTGGTGATGAGAAATGATACAATAAACAAACAAAACAAAAATAAATAAATAAGAAACATCAATACAACTTGGTATTATTAAATCCTTTTTGCAACGCAATTTGATAAATACATGTTTGAGTTGGACTGAAGTTAATTCATATATTGAAGTAGACAGTGATTGAACTCTTAGGGATGATTAGAGTTGATGGCGAGGGAGTTACGGTGTGATCTATAAGTTTGCTGCAATTTAGAATACACTGCCTGAGTAAATCAGTTTTAGTGTGTGTAGATGAAATGGATCCTTCATACAAGCATGTATGATGTAATCTTTTGTTCAATCTTTTTTCAATATAATTGACTAAGGAATTACACAATTGATCATTGTCTTTTCCACTTATTTGACATTATCTTATAATTATTACCATTTGTTGTAAATTATATATTTTAAAATTGACTTGAATAGTTTTTATTTCCCTACCCACCCGTGTTTAACATAAGCCCAAAACTAGTACCTCAGAAGAAAAAAAAAACACATACGAATAGAATGGAAAGACCAATGCAGGAATATTGTCAGTTGTCACCCTTTATAGCTAATTTGTAAGTATAAATTCATCTTTTCATGTTAGCCTAGAATTAGACAACTTTTGTAAGATAAGATATCAAGTGATCACAAATTTGTGATGGTAATGATAATAACAAGACTTGCTTGTGAAAGATCATAATTCTCTTCCACATTGTCATTCCAATCAAATTCTCATCACATTTGTTATATAATATGTCATGTTGGTGGAGTTACAGGTACATAAGTGTAACAAGCTTGCTAGTCGACATGTATGGGTTGGGCTTGCTGACCCCAGCGATGTTCCCCGTTGTGACATATGTGAAAATGCCCCTGGTATGCAGAATTTTTAGTACTTACTACTTTGAACTCTATAGGATATTCATACAAAACTTCTGTGAGTTTGAAGTTTACTTCTTGGAAACATGTATGTAGCTTTCTTTTACTGTGAGATAGATGGCAGTTCCCTTTGCCTGCAGTGCGATATGATGGTACATGTTGGTGGTAAAAGAACCCATGGGAGATATCTCGTCTTGAGGCAGAGATTAGAGGTTTTGCGTCTCTGTTTTAGAGAGCATCAGTTTCAGTTTTTTTATATGTTAAATAAAGAGCCTTCATTTACTCATTTCTGTATGGCCATCCTTCTGTAGTTTCCAGGGGATAAGCGTGGCCATTTGGAAGAACTAGGGCCTCAATCCATTGATCCCGATGAAGTATGGAGGGACCAAAATCAACCCCCTAAGCCCACAATGAGAGAGAACCAACAAAATCACAGGGTCTCTCCTGTTCCAGTTCAAGATACCAACATTGATGGTGATGGCAAGATGAACAACAAATTAATCGATCTAAATTCTAAGCCCCAACGGACTCATGGACAAAGTTCAACTAACCAGGTATTGGTAATCACTCCATCTTGGCTTCTGAATTTTCAGTAGTTCTATTTTGTACTTTTAACATTAAGTATGCACCTTTGTTTGCACGTTGAACACTGTATTTTTTATGCTCTATAACAGTTATACCTCATTTTTCATTTTAAGGAAGACAGTGTGGATTTGTTTAATGGCAGTAATCATGAATCTGCTAGTGTGGTTCCTATTGGATCCTTCAAAAGTGAGCCTAAGAAGTGAGCTAGGTAATGTATTTTCCCCTCTTCTGGTTGATATGTTCCAAAATTTCCAATCATTTGATGTTTTGTTTGTGAAGATGGCTGATGCTCTACAGCTAGGCAAATGTTCATGTTAGTGTCAACTTTGAGCTGTTTAGATGAATAGTGGATAACATCCATCACATAGAAATGCATTATTTTCCTAGTTTTAGAATGCAAAACAATGCACAGAGATGTCATTTAATTCACATATGCCTCTAAAATTATCTTAAGACAACTTCACAATGGTTTCTATTGCTATTGGGTCTCCTCAACCTTCAAATATTGTCACTATAAAGTCAAATAGAATATCCACAATTATTCTTCCCGTATAACCACTGAGTGGTTCATATCCTGATACACGTAGCCAGACTTTTTGCGGATATTTGATTCTATGTTCATACACTTCTAATCTTAAAATGTATTTATAATCCAAATGCAAGAGTAGTGGCAACATGTACTATATGAGGTTATCCAGGTAGTGAAGATTCTTTTTAGCACTTCGCATGAGAGCTAAATGAATTATTCAATGAGTTATGATATGGAGTAAGGTGGACATTAATTACAAATTACCTATTAGTCAACTATAGTTCTAAATGAATCTATCACAGGAACTTGATATTGGTGATTATACATCGATATGGATATGGGATGATTCTAATGCATAAAGATGGTCATTGAACTGTATATAACCCACTTTAGGAATACTAAATTTGGTGTATGATTGAGAATTGCTCCTTTCTTGACAAATGGTTGGTATACATAAAGGAGAGTAGCCTCCCTTTCATCACAATTTGAACCCCCGATTTAGTGGGTGAACACAATAAGACTGCCTGGCACATACTAGATGTGTAACATAACATACACCTAAGCTGCACATTCTGTACCTAAGGTGCCATTTTCCTGCAACCCAAGTCCCCAACACATGACCCGAGCCAAAACCCCAATGGAGGCTATATGTTATGGTTCTCCCAAACCCACGTGTATAGTAGATGGCTTACTCTAATACCTATGGCAACGGATTAATGACATGGTCACAGACTTCAGTGGCATCAGAAATCATCAGTCATTTCTGCCAAATCTGCTGATGGCTAGTGGGACTCTTCCAATTGCCTATATTGGCAGCCAGTCTCACATTGTACGTTGCCATGCTTACCCTGGTTGAATTATTGGAATCCACTATGCTCTTCCTAGTGCCCAGTTGTTGAATGATGCAACTATACTTGTTGATCAAACATAATAGTAATAAGTAGGATAGTGTACTCAGGGAAGGTTGTCAAACTGAAGTGATCTCCTAGTGTCTAGAGGATTAAGTTAAAAAGGTTAAAACTATAAATAAATAATCAAGTGTGAACATTACTCTGGCTTGAAGATCTAAGAATTAGGGTTTCATTGATTGTTCTCTGCAGGTCTCTACTTACGATAGTTTAATATCCTTTATAGTTGATTAAAGACAAATGTTTGCTTTCTCTCTAGCTACCTATTATTTCCTGAGTCACCTACTCCTAATTATCCTACTATCAATATTGCTCCCATAATAAAAAATTAAGCAAAATAAATTATCAAACAAGGGAATTCAAGAAACAAATCTCACATTTACTCAAATGATATCTCTATCATGCGTAACAAATAACAGTTATGTTCAAGATATCATTGTTGAGGATTTTGCAGTTCATATCCCGATTATCCTCACAAAACCCTAAAATCATACATAGTATTCCTACCCCCATTGCAACTGTTAAGCATTTTATATCGAATCAATCAACTTTAGAATCAAATAATCAACATGCAATCACTATAGAACAAACATGGCTACATCCTAACCTTAGATTGGGAATTTAGCTAATAAAATTTGAAATTATACACAAAATTTAATGGAAAAAATAGCACATGTTATATAAATAAACAAGAGTAAAATTGGAGTTGTCCTTCTGTATTTATGCACCAATATTCAAAATTGTACCATCTTTATTTTTAGTTCTGGTTATAACAAATAGGGTAGGTTGGTGCTGATTTCCCATGTAAAATGACCTTATGCAACACCAAGAATATGTTCATCTTTTTATGTAGCCAAGTAGAGAGGGAAATTCATGAATTGAGGATTTTATATTTTATTTTATTTTATTTGCTTACTGTGGTCTCTTATGTTCCACTGCCATATTGATGGAGATTTATGTATTCAGTAGGGCCAGCATAATAAACTTTAATTGACTTACAATGTGTATGGTACATTGTGGTTAAACTAAAGAGGGATGGTTTAATAATTTCCTATTGTTAAACTAAAGAGGAATGGTTTAATAATTTCCTATTGTTAAATGGCAATCCAACACAGCGCCAAGGAAACAATGTATACAGGATTGGTTTACTTTTATAACTGAGTGCAAGCTATGAAATGAGTTGAGGTTTTTACGTTGTCAATGCAGATGCTGTCGGACAGGTGCACCCTGCATATTAACTGAAGCGAGGAACTCGCATCTTGTGCAGCTATGGTTTGATGAAGTTTTAATTTACCTATGTTATGTACCAAATGAATAGTTGTATTGATTGTGACTAGTCTAACATTATTTATCATTGTTTTCTAGTTGGAGTCTCTCTAATCAATTTTGAAAGAAGTTGTTTGAGAGTACCTACTGATATTGTGTAATCGTTTGCCGGCTAGAAGTTAAATGTCATTGGTATTTAATGTTTAGAATAAAAGTGAGCACAAGAAACAAGGTTAAGGAAGGTGGATGATGCAGTATTGCATGCCTCCACGAAACGCCAGAGGTAACCAAAATTTATCGTTTATGTTACAGATACTTTGTATGTTATGATATTGTATTATGCTTGAGGTATGAGAGTTAGAGCTTTAAGTTTGTAGCCGTTTTAGTCAGGAGCATTAAGTGGTTCGCTTCAAGTTCCTCTA
Source organism: Pelargonium cotyledonis (assembly GCA_036897625.1). Classification (NCBI taxonomy): domain Eukaryota; kingdom Viridiplantae; phylum Streptophyta; class Magnoliopsida; order Geraniales; family Geraniaceae; genus Pelargonium; species Pelargonium cotyledonis. Next base: position 9,947 of record JAYMTA010001691.1, read on the forward strand.
GTCGTAGCAGGTTAGGGCCTAACAAAAGCTAGCCTTGGAATTTCATTCACAATGTAGGTTCTAATCAAGGTTCTTGTAGTGTAGTAGTTAAAACATGCATGTACTTCCAACTAAGGGTGTTCTATTTTTGATGGAACTAATCTTGAGGGTGGCCTGCGTTCTCGGGGATTTTATCAATTTTTCCTCTTCCGTGATAGAGAAAATGTTGTTTTGGTTTGAAGGGAATGCAGACTTGGCCCGTCCTCTGATGTGACTATTAAGATTTCACTAGGTAAATTCGAGAATCTTCTAGGAGATTCCTTTGTTGCTCTTCAGATTTTTGATGTTATCGTTCTTTGTTGGATGAATTGTTCTTTGTTGGATGAATTCCTTGTTGAGAATACGGACTGGCTATGTGATTAATTTATTTTTGTCATCTCATAATCGTTTGGTTGCATATTTTTGTTACTCATTATCTGTTTTTTGGAATTCAGAATAGGTTTAGTGTAGCGAAATGGCATCCCTGACTATCATACAATGATAAAGCTCTGCAAAGTAGGACCACATTGGTCAAGTCTATCGAGGCCAATTTGAGAGCTCAACAACATGATAATGTTGAGATACGTCGTGCATATCATACCAAGTTCAAAAGCGACGAGGCAAAGATAAAGAATGTTGAGCTGGATAGTCACTTCTCAAATCTAGGGAAAACAATTTATGCGAGGAAGATTGGATAGAAAAGATGCAAATTAACCTTTAACCACTAACCATGTTGCCCCTATTATATCTTTCGATAAATTAGAGTTGTATGACTTTACTTTTATCAAGACTTACGAGATATTCTCAAGAGTCTCTGAAATTCTAGAGCTAAGAAGTAGGCTTCGACTTGTAAGAGAATCTTTGTGCGCTACCATGATCTTGAGAAAATGTATATTGAGGATAAAAGCATTCCTTCTTCTAAGAAATGCCCCATGTACAGTATAAGATGATACCATAATGTCATTGATGTGCTATTTGATAGTTTTGCATGTATATGCCATTTCATTGTATTTGTTATCATTTTCGGTGGCTGGAAATATTTCAAATTGTTAGTTCTTAACTATAATAAAAAGCATGAGTTTTATATCTTTTTAATATAATGTTGTTTTCTGCCTATAAGTCATGACTTCAGATGTTGTACGTGTCATTTTCCCGAGACTGCTTGCTTGTAGTGAATTGTTGTTACCATTAATGTGACATGTTTGTTGGTGTCATTTTCTTGTTGTTTCCCCTTCCAGCTATAAAATTTTCAATCGTCGAGATTTTAACGAGAGTGTGACATAACATTTATTACTTGTATTTCTTCGTTGTACTCTCAAAATGGGAAACACCTAACATTGATATTTTTCTTGAAAGTTAGACTTACCATTTGTTGCTTGCATCTTTTTGTTGTACTCTCAGCAATGAGCAACGTCGAGCATTAAATATCTCATCTTTGCTAGTACACTGGGAATTAAAACGATTAGCATTGAATATTTCTTCGGGAGTTAGATGTAGAATTCATTGATTGCCTCTTTGATTCTCTCTCGGGGATGAGAAACGTATACTATCGAACATCTCATTAGTTCTTAGACATATATGATAGTGCATTTAAGTGCTCATTTTAAACCTAGTTTATGCCCCGTTTATTCCTTATTTTTTATCGTAATTTGTGTAAATATCTAGTTTTGCATTACTTTTGAAAGAATTGATGTTTTTGCGGAGTGTGTAGGTTTTTATAGCAAAAAAGAGGCCCAAAATGCGAAAAACACACAAACTAAAAAGGAGTTGCACGACATGTGCGAGTTTGCAAGCTAAAACTACATTGGGTTGTACAATTATTGTATGGACCTTGCAAAAATCAGAGTATATAGGTCGTTCCGTCCAGCAGACAGATTCACTCCTAAGGGGATAATTAAGAAATTTGAGAGATTTTCACTAGAAATGTCGAGAACTTCCTAAGATTTTTAGAATGGGCTTACTAGCCTCAATTAGATTTCATTTGACTGTCAAATTCTATTTGGAAGGCACTAATTGAGCTTGTGCACGGGCAATGCAAATAGTGCAAAATATGCCTTGAAATGAACACGGATCGATATAAATGTTTGAAATTAAACAAATTCTTCAAAATTAGCACATGGGTTCATTTGTAATCCTAAAATCGGCACCCACGTGTTGAACTTCTATACCGCACGACTTGCTCCACGTTCGACATTTTGCTTATTTCCAGACGCACGTTCTCCTTTATGAATTTATTGTTGGAGTAAGAAATCTTTCTTATATATAGAGTAGGTCTTTCTAGTGTAAGAAAATACGTCTAATAATCAAGTTTTATATCATTCAAGAATTATAGTTTCTTAGTCAAAAATGAGTAAGTAGATTTTTTTTTCTTTTTTTTTTTTTTTTGTGTACAGAAAGTTTGGAGTTTGTAATCTTTGTCGGGGGCATTAGTAAAAGAGCTAACAGTTTTAGTAATCATATTATAATATTCTTCTATTGTTCATCTTTTCATTACTTTCCTTTTGTTAACATGTATTTTTTTTTCTTTTTTTTAATCAAAAATAGGTACTTGTATTTCAAAAAAAAAAAAAAAGAGTTACAAATACAAGTACAAAATGGCCTAAAGCCATTGGGAACAGTTAGAAGCCCAGAACCAAAGGAGGACAAAAACAAAATAAACAAACTGCAAAAAGCAGAAAGAGCCACTGAAGAAACAGGCCACCATTGAAAATCAAATTCCAGAAATGAAAGTATTAACATGTTGTTGAGCAACTAAACTCCATTTCTTTTCTGGGTATGATGGCTCATATGAGATTATGAATTGTTCTTAACTACTATCTCTCTGTGAAACTTACATTAAAACAGTTTTTGAGTTTAGTAAGTTCACTTCTGATATTCAGATGTACAATAAAATTTGTGTCCCACAATATGAGCTTGAGCTTGAGATTGTGAATGCAGGGGACAGATTCGAAATGGAGTACCTAAACTGCCTCTCAATATCAACTGAGCTTTCCATTTTGCAAACTTTTTGAGCATTTAGGCATTCATTAAACTTTGAAGTTGATATTAAATTTGAGATGTTGAAATTGCAATTCCAAGCACACTGACTTGAGACACATACACTAACTCATGTCATCATCAACAAGATATTTATTAGGTGACTAAAAAAGAAGAAAGATGTTATGAACAAAAATAAGTCTCCAATTGCTATAAAGCATAAGACACATCCACAGACAAATTAGTCTTCACCCATCTTCCCTCACCTCCCATCTTCACATTTTTCCTCTACTATAGCTCTTTGGTACAAACACAAACACAGCTTAATTAGTAGACATAGCCCTTAACAAACATCCCCTTCTTGGCCTCCTCCGACTCTCCCTCCCCGGTGTACTTCCCGAGCTGCGCAAGAGAGTTGGCCTTGGCGCGGACCAGCAGTGCCTCCTGAGCAGCCGCCACATTCTCCGGCCTCCCACCCCATGTCTTCAAGCAGGTGTTCTGGAGAGCCCTCGCATAGGAGAACGACACGTGCCACGGGTTTGGAGATTGGTTCATTGCGTTCAGGTTCAAGGTTGCTTCCACCTCAGATTGCCCGCCGGACAAGAACTGCTCAATTGAAATACACAAGTTACAATTACTACTTTTGATCAATCAATCAATCAATCAATCAATAATCAATCATGGGTAGATACTAGAGAAGAGACTTGCCATGATTCCAGGGACGGCTGGGGGGATTCTCCTTTGGAGGAGCTTGAGGGTGTAATCAGCAACCTGTTGAGGAGTGGCCCTCTCCTTGCACTCAGCACCAGGAGTGACCATGCTAGGCTTCAGGAGGATACCCTCGAACATCACATTGTTCTCCGCGAGGTAGAAGAACACCTCGGCCCACACCTTTTGCGCAACCTCAAAGGTCCTGTCGATTCCATGCTCGCCATCAAGCAAGATCTCAGGCTCCACAATTGGGACCAACCCATTGTCCTACAAACAACATTCGTCTCTCAGTCTCACACTAACAACAAACACATCATTTTGGGGTCATCAGATGATGGTCTTAAGTCTTAACTACTATCTTTTCTTACTTGTGCAATGGCAGCGTAGCGGGCAAGGCCCCAGGCTGCTTCCTTGACCGCCAGGGCAGATGGCCCGTTCGGGATGCTCACAACAGTACGCCTGATTAAACATCACATTCAAATTACTCACTAATTGCTCAGCTAGGAATTTTATCCAACACTTGGCAGGCATAAATGTCACATACACAGATACATACCATTTGGCGAACCGAGCTCCCTGCTGGTAGTAAGCTGCAGTGCGAGAAGCAAGGCCATCAAGTCCCTGGCACCAGGACTCGTCATTCGATCCAGCTAGAGGTACCAAACCCTGCAATTTTCCCACCATAATTAATCAATAAATAACAGGTGATGGATAATGGTTCATCGTCCAATTCCAATTCCAAATCATAACCTTGTCGACTTTGATTCCGGGCACAATGTTCTGCTCAACAAGCACATCAACCATCTTCTTGCCATCAACGGTGGACTGGTAGAGAGTCTCCTCGAAAAGGATGGCACCAGAAACGTACTGGCCGAGCCCGGGGACGGAGACCAGGAGCGTACGGAAGGCCTGGCGGTTGGCCTCAGTGTTCTCTAGCCCAATCGACGCGAGTCTCTTCCCGCACGTAGCGTTGGACTCGTCCATGGCCAAGATCCCACGCCCCGGCGAAGCTATGGTTTTCTACATGCACAAATACACACAGCCAACAACAAGTAAGCAATTCATGCAAGTACATGCAGATCACAATAAGCAAACATTTTCAACATGTGTATATATATATATATATACCGCGGTTTTGACGAGCTCATCGGCGTAGGAGGCGCGGATGGCGAAGGAAGGAGCATTGGAGTGGCTCCGGACGACGGAGACGGAGGAGGAGCGGAGGGGAGCGGTTTTTAGCCACTCGGACTTGTTGACAACTAGGGAGGACTTGAGGAGAGATGCTGATGCTGATGCCATTATTGGTATTGTGTACTGTTTGGGTGGTAAGGAGGGTAATGCAAGAGATGAGCAAATAGGTGAGCTATAAATTAGCTCAAAAATCTTATCTCTATCCTTAGGTTGTTAGCAGAAGTCTCTTGTGCCTCTTTACCACTCATGCCACTCTCACCCTGCTATGCTTATATAATTGTCTGTACTATCAATCAGATGTCTCATTTGAGGCTCTCATGCAATCATCAATCCCATATGATCACCATGTGGACGATGATATTTCCCCACTTGCCACCTCTCCATGCATGCTTGCCTGCTATTGTAACCCCTAATTAATTTTTCAATTTATTTTTTAAATCACTGAAATTATGGTGTGTGGGTTTGGTGCAGAAGAGGCCAAATTTGATGACTGGTTTTGGGAGGTGAAATTTGAGGTTGTCAGGGCTTTGTTTATACACAGAAATGAATGTAAGGTGGTGAATTGTGTAATCTCTTCCTATCATTCCTTTCTTTGTTATGCTTTCTCAGTTGCAGATTAGTGGTTATGGTTTGATTACAGGATTTAGAGATTTGTCACTCCTTGAGTCCTTGTCAAGAGTTAAGAGCATCATGTGTTTGTTTGGGTCATTTAGATTCCTCCTTGTAAAGTTTGTGATGTGTTGCATAATTCTTGATTTCCTCTTGGGGGTGTATCTTGTTATGTCTTGTTTGGTGAGATAGAAAGTAATGGGAAAGTTGCCTACTTTTCAAACATGCATCATTAAAGCAAAACTAAACAAAATTGGAAAGAAACTGAACCAAGATCATCATACATTCTAGTCTTAAAAGCTGCAGCATAAATATGAACATCTGTAAGGACTGGATTACATCTTCGATCCCATAAGAACCCTAACGACTCGTTCATGGAACATTTGAATTATTTGGAAATGTTGGACGAGCAGCTAACTATACTAGTGCACATAGAATGTTAGGTACAAGCGAATTTCTAAGCAGAATACGGACTCAAAGATAGGTCAGCAATGCCAGCAATTAGATCATCAATGGACTCGGACGGTAGATCCTTCTTCCATGCCTCCAAATCACTTTTAGTTGATTGTATAGATTCAAATGAATTGTCGGTCAGAGCCTTGTTTAACTGTTTGACCAACTCATCTTCTTCTGCCGGAACAACCAAATCCCATACCCTGAAGATATCCTCAGATGACTGCTCTAATTCATATGCAGGAATACCCAAATCAAGCCCAGAACCAATATCTTCGCCTTCTTGAGGGCCTTCAACGTAGTTTGGCAGAAATGCATTGCCCGCAAAAAGTTGTGACCGCAGAGCCTGGTTGATCGGATTATCCTCACTAGTACTTTCCACTTCATTAGTGAGACCAAGATCAAAATAGGTTCCGCCTGGAGACTCTGCTGTGTCTGCATCCATTCTTGAAGGAATAATCTCCATGTCAATTTCACCAAGAGAACCATCATTGTGAGATGCAGAAGAATACATTAATTCAGGTTTAGAACTGAGGATTTCTAGCAGAGCATCTTTCAGAGAATTCCAGCCTTCATCATGCATTTCAGGATCTTTGATCAGGCAAGAATCAACCCAGGCCAAATCATCATTGGAAAGCACATTTTCACTTTGTTCTAAGGAATCAAGAATAAGGGAAGAAACAGAGCCTTCCATCATTTCATCATCAATAGCCATGGCTACATATTCATAGGGAACAATGTTAGCCCAAAAACATTTGTACAAAATGTACCAAAATCAAAATTTCAATTACGGACATGCAAGTCACACAGTTCCAACATATTATCTCAAGGTGATATTACTAACACACAAACACAATCACTTAATAATTAAAACTGGTATATGAACAGCAATAGAATCAAAATCAGTTTAACAGTAGAAACCGTTCTAAAGAAAAGTTGAAAAATGAATAATATCGAAACCCTATAAACAGAAATGAAGCACCAGAACCAGGCTTACGTGCAACTGGTTGAGAAAGAGCTAGTAGTGCCTAGTCACAACATCATTTATATTAACACAAAACTAAGACAAGGGAACAGGGAACACCTAGCATGGTGGAATGAAAACTCCCACAGTAAGGAGCAAGGTCAGCATGAAATGGAAAAAGAAAATCATGATGACAAAGCATGCAACATCCATTTATAAGGAACCTTGGGTGGATAGAGTGATTGGAATTGTAATGAACTGGAGACATATATGTGATACATTGGCCTTTAACTACTATGCTTGAATAAAACTGGTAGCGCCAAAAGCTTCATGTAAGATTTGACGTTAGCAGATATAGTCCCCAAATAAGAAGGGCATATAGTGTGCAAAATAGATCCCTAAAAATACATTGGGGTTATTCAACAAGCCTGAAAGCATAAAAGGATGGGACCAGTGCCCTTTGCTATTAGGCACCCGGACACTATGACAGTAAAACATAGAGACCTCAAGTGATGGCAAGAAGGAATATTTGGAATGGGAAGTAGATATCAGATTACATAAGAGTTACTAATATAAATATTAAGTCATGATATTTCCCATATTATAAGGAACGTGCCAAATATCTAATATACTATACTATATTAGCTTAAAAGACCAGGACATAGCTACTCCACATTGAATAAACACGAGTATAATTTGGCACAAATGCAATAGGCTTGACTGACATGATTCTTGTCTACCCAGCCCTGATAGTATTCGTAATTTAGAAGGAATAGAATAAGCCAAGTTGAATCAATAGGTAAGCAGATGCAAACTTCAAGAGAAAACAAGAAGTGATATACTACCAATATACACTCACCATTGTTCAAGCTTCTGGATGGACATTTTACACACTACTCACTATCACAATCAAAGCAAAAGCTGTTTACGAAAATTCCAATGAATTTTCTTCTCCTAAACCTCCAGGAATTACAATTTCATAAAGGACATTTTTCTTTATTCTAGGGTGTGGGGTGACATGCATTACATGATGACAAGAACAAATGAAAAAATATCAACACCTTAAATGTACCACTTCAAGCAACATATTTTCCACAAGACATCCAAGCACACAAATGTGATGCTAAGTCCATCATACCTTTTTTTTTTTTTTTTTCAAAACTAAGCTACTAGAATGAGATCCAAACATAAAAGCCATTGCCATTCAGACTAGAACAAAATGATTTCCCTATTCAATGTTAGGGGAAAGGTCACTGCCTGACAGCAGGCTTAAAGTTATACGCATTTCCTCTCTAAGAAATGTAACCCCTAATACTTATCTAACAGCTACGTAACTGAAGCATCAAGAGCAAAGAACAGAAAGTTATGATATTAAAGTTGAATATCTTAATCCTCCCATTCAAAACCAAATCCATTTCCCAAATCACTCCATCAAATGCAATGGCAGTATGGCACTCTAAGCATAAAAAAGCAGTTAATCAACCTAAACAGACATAATTATTTACAAACAGCTATCTTCTAATTCAACCAAGAAAGCAAAAACCCTAAAATCTTCTAATTCAACCATTTACACAAATCAAGCGGGCTTCACAATTTCCAATCTCGTTACGACCATAGATGTTACTTATAATTCATGCCTCGAACAGTGCAAAAATTAAAAATACATATAAATCAAGCAAACAGAGCAGAGGACAGGAAAGGAAGAAGAGTAAAATACCTATTGAAGTAAAGAATCCTGATTCTTGAGGAGAGAAACGGTCAAGGTCGAGAGGAAGAGGACTGAAGAAACGGCCAACAAAACGTAAAGTTTGAATTGGGAAACGTATGAATTGGGATTGGAATTTGATTCTCTGCCAATATATTGTCACTGCAGCTTTGCAACTATACGAACGTCGGCGTAATGACGGATGTGCCTTGTTTTTGTTGAAACTAATTTTAATCCCGTGCTCGCACGGGTTTCAAATATTAACAATTAACTTAGTTCATAAAATTGTCGATTAAAAATAATTTTAAAATAAAAACAATACGAGATAATATTTTTATATTTGATTCTCTCTAGCTCTGAAAATCCTAGCCGCCATCATTCCTAGATCTCCTTCTCCATTGCTCCTTTGAGCCATCGTCGATTTGTTTGTTGAT
>JAYMTA010001692.1:0-19005 GCA_036897625.1 Pelargonium cotyledonis
ATGTCAATCCATTTTGTCTTGATCATATATATAATTATATGTTTATGATTCACATATTATAGCTTTCTAAGCTTAGACATACATGATGTTTGAGAGTAAGAGTGTTTATAAGTTTTATATTGAAAAGAGGTAGAAATCATGAATTGAATAAACAAAATAGTTTGAAAGATACCACATTGAAAAAATAGAAAAATTATTGAGTTTGTAACTCTTATATAAACATGTTTTTCTATATCTTATACATATTAGTTATTATCATACTTACAACTAATAGGTATTGTTATTAGCTAATAAAGTTATATTTTGTAACTTTTAAAAAATAAAAAGTCTTTTAATGAGAATAAAGGAGCTAAAAATGTTAAAATTAGCGATGGGGCATTTTTTAAGTGTTTTCTCACTGAGTTTATGAATTTCCTTGCAATCAAGCCCTGAACCTAGAACCAAAAACAAAAGTATGACAAAACAAGTTATATTAAACAATTGTCTAAAAACTCATAGGTCAAACAAAGAAGAAAAAGTTTATCATAGCTCAATTAAAAAAAAACAAAAAAAAGGAGTGATGGATTTAAATGGATCAAATCAGATCAGAACTGGGCCTCTATAAACATCAATGCTGCTTTTCTGGGCCTCATTTCGAAACGAATGAAAAGTCAAAAGTAGCTCTGTCACTCCATTATCCACTATGGTACTTGTGGCAGTAAAAGGTCAGTGGACCCCACAAGAACACTCTGATACTTATTTCCACGTGGCGCAGATCGGTTACTTCTCGTACAGAAATACAGGGATGACAGTACGTCGACACAACAGAAACGGATTTTCATTTTTGAAACAAATACTCGGAAATGACGTGTCGTTTTTGGCCTATTTGATGGTTGCGAACGACGGTTTCGTTTCTTCGTCGTGCCAAAGAAAATATATTTGAGATAGAGCAAGCGATCTTCACGTGAGTGTCTCTCTCCTTTTTTGTTTTCTTTCACCTTCTGTTTGTTTCCCCGGAAAACTTGCCGCCGTTTCTTTCTTTTTCTTTTCATATAACATGAATCTCTCTCGCTTTTTGTTGAAAAAGGATTTTCAAAAAACAGAGGAAATGGAAGGCCCGAAGCAATCGGATGGTAGTGCTGGAGCTGGCTCGTCTTCGTCTCCGTCTTCCTTCACTTCTGAACTTTTTGGCGTTAAGGATTCGTCCTCCTCCGCCGGGATTTTCGGCTCCATCTTCGCGCCCGAGTCCAAGGTAAACCTCGTCTCTGTTTTTCCTTCACTTCCGACTTTGGTTCATTTGTGTTTCTTTTCTCTTAATGGCCTTTCTGCATGACGACGTATTGGGGTGAAATCGTAATGTACTGATTCTCTTCTGTTCCGTTCAAGTCACGGTCACGGAGGTTTAAGAAGTTTTTGTTTCTTCTGAATAAACCCTTGATTTTAGTACTCAAATCCGAAAGGATTCAGAACACTGAGGTATCGCTAGTGAAATGTATAGAAACGGAGGTTCTTTTGTTCAATTGTGTATTTTTTGTGACGATTGATGTTTCTGTGAATTTTTGTACAGTTTGTTGTGTTATAAGGTCTATAATTTCTCTTGATTGTGGCAAATTAGGTTTTGGGAAGGGAATCTGTGCGCTCTGAAGTTAGCCAAAAAAAGCACGACTCTACAAGTGAGGCCTGGAAAACCAAAGTGGGAGTGCAAGGTTTGAATATGACATCTAGCTTGTGTTGGAATACGTCTTTTGAGTTATAGCTCTATTCATCATAATGATATGTTTTGATTGTGTTTACAAGATACAGAGTCCTACAACTTGGCTAATGTTGCATTGATTATGATCTGCCTAGATTTGTTAATTGATATAGATACAGTAATTAGCAAGGTTTATATATTTTTTTTATCAGCTAATAATAAATATATATTAAAATGCTCGGAATCCCAAGGAGGGAACCAGAGAAAAATTACAAGAGATGAGAGGCAAAGCCTGTTACAAAGAGATGAGAGGCAAGGTCTGACTTTGCATATGATTGTAATTTGTTTGATTGATGAAAATGTTTCTCATTTCAGATGATAGCTCTAAAGCCAATGGTGGACTAGAAAGTCAGACTCACAGCATGCCTAGTAGGGACATGAGTTCTATTTACCAGGAGCAAAGTGTACAACCATGCCATCTCAGTTCATCAATTTACTATGGGGGTCAAGACATATACTCCCAACCCCAGAATTCCCCGAGCTCGGGATTAAACTCTGCAGTGAGTATAATTTAATATATCCTAACCAGTTAATGAAATAATTCTATAATAGGAATTTGCTTCTTGCCAAGATCTGCACATGCATAACTCAACGTCATAAATGTGTGAATATTTGACATTCGACGGTAATCTACTTCATCTGTCAAGGTGGTTCTGTTTGAGTGTTGTTTCTTTATGATAAAATTCTCAGCTCAACTAAGATTCAATCCTTGATTATGTGAGTTCACTATCATATGATAAGATGCTAGAGCAAATTATTAGGGTATATTTTGGAATGAGAATTGGGAATGGGAAGCCATTCTCATGACCGAACAATCCTTACTCCGAACATGAACAAAGATAATTTCATTCGTATTCCGATTCTTGATTCCCATTCCTGAAGATAAAAGAAACTCTAATCCAAACCCTACCTAGATGTTTGTTTAACACTGTATAATGTGCTTGTCAATTATTGTCAGCGAGAATTTTCTTTTAAAAGCTAGGGTCTAATGAAGAGTCGGGTTGTTTTATTAACATTAGTTTATGGTAGAGGCAAATATTTTATTTCTTAGTTTATCCAAATCAAGTTTTTACTCTGATATCAATAGTTCAAGAAAGATGCCGGGGAAGATGATTCAGGAAGTGCTTCAAGAGGAAATTGGTGGCAAGGTATTGCTTCTGGATAGTCAAATGGTGCATGTATAGCCTCTATTATGTATCTACTACATTAAATTATCTCTCTTTTTCTGCAGGGTCTCTCTATTACTGAGACTAAGAGTACACATGGCAACTAATATAGCTGCAAAGGTATTTGTTTATGACGTTTAAATGTTTAATAGTGAAGTAATTTCCATTAATGGCATTCTTTCACATGGATTTATTGATTAGATTAATCATATTGCAATTATGTTGTTTGCTGCAATAAATGTTTCTGTACTGCGGATTCTAAATTTTAGCATGTTCGAAAACTATGACAGTTAACAACCGTAAAGTTCTGTTTATGTTAAATACTTGCATCCGGTAAGTTAACAGATTTAACAGGTGATTGATCAGAAGTTATGCAAATTATAAACCATGAAGAAGAACAGCTTTATGATTAGCTATTCACAATCACCTGATTAGGTTGAGCTACCAAATCTGTCATGCTACCTCTACTTGCCCCAACTTTATTTTAGTTTCATGTCTGAATAAGACACAGAATCTTGGACTTCTTATATTTACCACTTATCCTTCACTGAACTACCCCTTGTTATCTTTGTCATTATGTTTTGCAGATAAATAGGAACACAAGGTAGCAGTTTTATCTACCATTTGTTTGGCGGGAGATAGAAAATAGATAGTGGTAGGCTAGTCAGGTGACTGTTGATGGATGTTGTAGCTGCTTTCTCCAGCTAACAAACAGTCTCTCATAAATTAACCGATCGTTATATCTTTGTTCTCTTTCTCTGTTCCTGTTTTTTTTGTTAAGAATAGTGAACTCGACCTTTACTATATACTCTAGAGATTTGTGCCCTCAAACATTGAATATAAATGAATTCACCTTGTTTATCACCTGTGTATGGTTGAAGTTGAATTCATATATCATTTATTATATGTTCTCTTGAATATTATAATGAAAACTCTAGCTTCTTTTTCTCCAACGGTCAGACCAATCCAACTACCATTCACCAGATTTCACAACACTTATACCCAATCTGAATATCGTTTTCATTGAAAGCTCCATACATATACACCAGGTTCCGATGACAAGCACTACTCAAGGGAGTGTGTTCTGTCGTTGGTCCATCAAACTGTCCTTTCCATTTCATATCTAAGCATAACATTGTTGCCGCCATGTGCTGGTGGGACACATTTCTTCAGTTTTTTTCCATGACCGTTGATGGTCATTTAGAACATCATTGTTGAGTAAGCTTCTGGTTAATGTATTTAATTTATCAGTTTCATGAAGCTGCAAGAATCAAGTATCAGTGAAAGAACTTGGTTGAACTGTGGTGTTCAGAACAAGCAATGTTATATATAGATGTATCATTTTAACACAATGGATAGTGATATTTTCAACTTTCTGATTAGCAAATGATTCTTTTTACAGATTTGATCAAAATCAACCATATTATATACATACATTATATGTAATTAAGGAAGTTGATGAGCAGCAGGACTTTCTGCTTTGCTGTGTCTTCTGGTTGCTCTGATGTAGCAGAAAATTGTCACCAGGAAAGTGGTAGCAAGCCCCCCAAGGATGACGCCGCCTCCGGCCACCGACTTGTCAAACGGACGGCGATGGGCACTCCCGCTCTTGGACTCCAGCAAAGCTGCTGCTTCTTCATCAACAGAAGTGGTTGGAGATTGTATTTTCTCTTTGCTACTATGATCATCAGTTTCAGCAGAATGACCTGAATCTGATGATGGACTTGGTGCACCAAGTTTTCTAGCTGATTGGGTTACTGTTTGGGGTGCTTGGGCTGGACTTGAACCTGAACTGGATGCATCAAAACTAGTACTAGCCATAGCTGCTGCAACAAAAACATTTGCTAAGAGGAAGTACACAACAATTTGAGCCATTTTTATGATAGTTTCTGTTTTGAATTGGTTTGGTTGTGTGTGTTTCTCTAATGCATATGTATAGGGAGGGTTTTTGTATTGAAGGTAGAGATAGATCTAACAATGGTGTGGGTTTGATGGAAATTTCCTATTTGTTGGATTGCACAATTAAATTATTCATATTTTTTAAACAGAAATATATAAGTTGTTTTTATAGGGCTTATCTGGGTTAGGGGAAATTTACAGGGACATGCACGTGTAGACATTAAAAAAAATTAAGAATACAACTAAGACTTTGATTACAGGAACACAACTCTGTAATGGTGTCTACTTGTGATGTGTAATAGTAATAAAGAACATAAGCTCTAGTTCCCATAAATCTGTGATTGAAAATGAAGCTGTTTCTGGTGCTTTCTACAGCATTTTAAGGCAATACCCATTTCTGTATTGTACCAACAAAATGAAATGGAGCATAACTCAATTATCTTGATCACAACTGGTTATTAGAAAGTGAAATGGAAAATTAGACAAATTTTTGACAGAGAATTGAATGGAGTTATTATCAGAGACATGCTGTAATCTAAGAATGTGTAGCTGTCTGGGTGGTTCAAGAATTGTTTATAGAAAATGTCCTGCTGTATGCATACAAAATGATAAATTTATTACTGAAGAATCATACAATTCATATAAAAGGCTCTTGCAGACAAATACTAATATACTTAATCCTTAAACCCAAATCTAAATCTTCTCTGCTTTGTCTTGTCTGAAAGAAACTGCATGAAGCTAATTACCATTTTTGAAGAACCTAACACGTACAAAATCGAAATTTGCTTTGTTTTGATGTATGCAATTTGGTATGATTCAGGGATCATTAAAGCCAACTTGGAATCAGAGACCTACACAACTACATACATGGAGAAATGCTGTGAAATCTGGGGACAATGAGCAGACTTAAAATAATGCAAAGCTGTTTTTAGTAGTTTATACATAAGATGCCATTTGAAGAGGAAACAGCACAACAAAGCAGCACAAGTCCCATATAATTAAGGCTACACAGAGGTTCCCTGTTACTTCCCAACCATCCATATGCTTTTAAAAACAAGAATTGCTTGCTGTAGATACTGTGCCAGCGCGTCTGCGAAAAAATGCACGAGTGGTGGGAAGAATCCTCCAAGGTCAACAACATTGTGTCCCTCTTGGTGTCATCACTCAGAATCTGGTTGCGATAATTCAAACGGCGGGTGAGGAAGGATTAGAGGATAGTTTATTCACCGACAAGTCCATATGCGAATGGCAAAACAGCTGATGAAGAACAATTTGGTTGCAGCAATAAGAGGCATCAAAGTAGGCAGGATCAGAATATCTCCCAACAAGTCCACAGCAATAACAAGTTAAGATTATATGACAAAAAAGTTTAGCAATGTACTTTATGAGCAAACTTGTACTAATAAAGAGATTGTTATCACATTATACAGTATAGAAAAGTCCCATAAAAATTACATCTTCAAGAATCTTGTTCATGTTCTTGAAACAAAAAAAAAAAACAAATAACAAAAATTGTAACAATCTTTTTCAAGTTTTTTACTTGAAAAGTGCACCAGCCGGGAATCGAACCCGGGTCTGTACCGTGGCAGGGTACTATTCTACCACTAGACCACTGGTGCTTGTGTTATATATCACTAATATATTAAATATAAACTTATATAACATCGATTGTAACTGAACGAGAATAGCAAATTTTACCGTTCAGTGAGTGGATTAGAAAGGAGTGGCCTTGAATTTCAATATTACTACTGTTTCTTCGAGTTTCAGAAAATCATCAATTCAATTCAACTAGAGGAGAAGAAGAAGATGTCGATCCCATTTTTGCTTCAAACTTCGTCACTGTCATTGAATTCTACAGTAGCACTGTCTGCACAGCAACTCTCCTTCTCAGGTTCTCTGGCAATGGTGGCAACACCATTGCTTTACTCCAATCTCTCTCTCCGCACCCAACCCGTCCGCCGCAAAATCACAACCATTCGTATGGGCGGCGGCCCCAGAACCTACCCCGGCGGCGTCTCCAAGTGGCAGTGGAAGCGAATGCAAGCCAACAAGGCCAAGCAGCTCCTCAAGGCCCGACTCGCTCGGGAGCGCCAGATTTACGAGATGCGCAAGAGGGCCGAGCTCAAAGCCGCTGCTTCCGAGCTCGAGCGTCCCTGGGATGTGGTCGAGCGCGCCCCCAATCTCTTCTCCGTCCGGGCTGACGAGCAAGTCAAGGTGCTCGCCGACCGCTTCCAGCGCCCCGGCGGCTTCGACATGTGGTCCGACCGGGATGGTCCGCAGCTGTTCCGGGCCGACGATGAAGTCCCATCGGCTAGGTTTTTCCCAAAAGGAGTTGTTCATAGTATGAAACCCTATGCCAGGATTGATGGGTCTGAGCCTTTGGATGGTGAAGAACAAAGGGCTTTGCCAGAAAATGTGCTCAACTGGAGCAATGGTACTGAAAACGCCAGGGTCTCTGGGAGGCTATTGAAAGATAAAGGTGGAGACTTGGAGAGTGAGAGTGAGAGTTCAAGAAATGTTGTGGAATCGAAGGGTGTAAATAATCAAACTGGAAGGCTGCAAAATGGTAAATTGAGAAGGAAGAGAAGGAACAAGGACAATTTGGCGCGGCCTGGCTATTCTAATGGGTCGAATTCGAGGCAGGTTGGTTTGGATAGAAAACTGAGGGGGAAGAATTCCTTTATTCTAAATAGTCAGCGTAGAATTGGAGATTCAGATTCTGAAATTTATGATATGAATTTGCAACGTGATGGGAGCTATGGATTACAAGCTAAGAGTGATCCGACTGCAGCAGCTAAGGAGGAGATAGCTAAACTAAGGTTTTTCTAGCTCTCACTGCCATTAGTTAATAGTCTAAAACTGGACTTAGATGAATTTCCATTCTCCATAAATGGTTACTACTGAGCACTGTTGGGTTTAGCTTCTGCCGAGTGATCTATATTCTGTCTCCTTGGCATAAATTTGTTACTTTGTTTCATGGCATGTGATCAGGTAAAGAACACTGCTCTCCCAAATCTGTACCATCTGTAAATTTGTATGATGTTCTAGTTATTCAAATGATATATATTGTGTCATTCTAATCTTAAATTTATCAAGTACATATATAATATCGTATAGTTGCACTTGTAGTTGTATCTCAATTTAGGAGTAACCCAATAACTTGGATCTGTCTTATCTGAGATTCATTTACTCGTATTACTGAGCAACTGGGTTCTGTCTTAACTGGGATCAACTAACTTCCATAACCGAGTCTTGATTCAATTTTGACTTAGTTCAATACTTCAATTAACTTGGATTACTTTGTACCATTTCGGTTTAGGTATCAAATTACAAACAAATCATAGAAACTGTGTTAAAAGATACTGTATTATAATATTGCTTCACGAACACATCAGCTGTATGTCACCTGAAAGGGTAAAACACAGAGGTTAACACACTCAGAGTTATTCATGTGGTACTACTACTCACAGCCTTTAAATTGATTATAATAGTTGAACAATCATTGTTTTACCTCTGATGATGGGGTCCTAGAGCTGCAGACAAAGTAGCAAGAGTGGAGGTTTACCACCGAGCATTAGAGCAAGTGATACCCAAGTTACACTCATATATGTGAAGTCTTGAGATTGAATCGTGTGGATTCCACCACTTTCCCTGATATGAAAAAAGTGTTGCTTTGTTAAAGCTCTGCTTTGAGCCTTGACTCAACATCGGGGTATTTGTCTTGTGACCAAGTAAGAAAAATAGTCTCTATGCAAAGGTAAGACTGTGCAAACATGACCCTCCTTAGATGGTCACAATAGTGGGAGCCTCTTGCATTGAGCTACTTTTTTGTTTGTTTGTTGAAGCTCTGCCCTAGAAAGGCTTAACTGTATAATTATAATCACTTATCCCATAAAATGAATGAGTATGTGCTACCTTTGTTCTTAAATTTGCACAGACAAATTCATCACACAACTAATATAGATGTTTCTTTTTAAAGTTATATTCAATTTCCATTCTCTTGTACTCATTTTAGAAGTGGGATGATTACATTATGGAAATTATTGTTGGCATTTCAGAGTATTGTTAGCGACCATTTGCTTTGTTAGCACAACACCATTGGAAATTGTCTTTAAGAAATAAAAAAAAATCTTAAAATCTCATTACTTTTTGTCATGAAGCATAATTAAATATTCTGTTCTTTTATTGTACTCCCTCCTTACTAAATACTACAGATTAATTTTAGCAAAATTGTTGCATATACATCAACTGGAAAGTTAGAGAGGGTTGTCCTTTTGTGTCATTTTAATAATTAATACCTAATACCTATTATGGAGAATGTTTCAAGTTCATGATACAGGATTTAGGAGATATTAGATGAGTAAAAAATGTGTTGGCATACCTAATATCGTAAAATTAAATACCATATGATGATGTTATTTGTTTTGGCAAAAACCCTATGAATCATTCATTTACTGGAGTATGATGTAGTGTGTGAGGTGTTTGTTGTATTTATACAATGGTCTGGTGTTATATAAAACTCTTGGCTCTCAGTATCTTGCTCTGATACTAGATTCTTGGATATGTATGTCATTGATATTGATGAGGAGATAATATAGGGCTTCATTTGGCCGTATCAATTGTTGATCTGCTGGTGTGTGAAGTTATGCTTGCAGAAATTATATCGTTCAGAGATTGCACTATTTACAAGTAACATATTATATTATTATCAAGCAAGTTATTTGTTTTTCCTTAATTTCTGCCTAATATGACTAGACAGCAGGTTCCTACTTTGATTTAGACTCCCAAGAATCAAGATTAAGGTCTGCGGTGATTCCTTTCAGTATAGTGCATTAATGTATATACCCCTACGTGAAGTTTTGTTCTGAAAATAGGATCTGTTTTCTTCATGAAGCAATGATGGGGTTTGCGAATATCAGCATACTATTCGTGATGGATTAAACACTCAAGAGTCTGAGAAGTGCTGGTATGCTCTACACATTTGATATGATGGGGAGGTAATTTGCTGAAAGTATCCTTTGCTATTTCAAGGATACCAATCCCTCGTTGAGCCTTAGAGGTAAATGTATTCACATCTACTTTCACTTGGTCTACATGTTTTGTCCAAGTGAAGTGACTATCTTTATCCTACAAGAGTATTTGGTTTTGTTCCACTTGAAGAGGTGATAGCCTTGTATCTCTCAATTGCGAATTGCCCCATCTTGAATGACCTCTAAGTTCATTGTATATACTGTATTTTTAAATAGCACTTCAATCCACACTTACACTTTTCTTTGTCAACGTGGTCAACCCTTCTCACTCCCTCTTTATATACTAAAGTATGTGTTGTGTAATGGGTTCTTGAGCTAATCTTCTTCAATCATTACAGTTATTCTAGTGGTTTCTAGTCTCTAATTATGAAATTATGTCATTATTAATCTGAGAAAATTAAGTTTTTGGACAGATTATTGGAGGATTAGGAGAGTTTGTTAATTACTTGATATCCGAAAAGAATCTTAAGAGAGTAGTGACTACCAATAATGAGAATTGAGTGAGTGAACCAACAGACAAAACCTAGTGAGTGGAAGCTTGATTCACATGCGATTTGGTTGGATGTGTCGGCTTTGCTTTCTTCTTCCCAGTTGGTATCTGCTGTTTTAGATGCTTTTAGCAGTAGCTGGACTTGTAATTTAAGTTTCTTGAGTGGTGTATATTATGCTTCCCATGTTGCCATTTTATGTCCTTTTCCTGGATTACATTGAGTATCTCTTTTACACTCTCTGATTTTCATAGTACTTGTCTGCTAATATTGATAATAGAAAAAGAATCCTTTCAACAAACAGAGATCTTTATACTCTGTTCAGTAGTTAGCTTTGAACTTGTGCTCTGTGTAATGAAACTTTTAACATTATCGTGATCACTTCAGGTACCGACTTGGTTCTCTGCGCAACAGCCATCTGAGTACGAAGTTTGATACCATGTAAGTCCTTTCTTGTTTTTTCTTTTCATTATACGTGCCCAACACATTAAAGTTAGATGGATTGGAATAATTGTTTTTTGAAGTAAATATGACTCCCATTTTGTCAATCAATAATCAAAAGGAAGATGGGACATCCATCCTTTCTTTCTCCACTAAACTTATTTTCTCTATGTTACTGTATGGTCATAATGCATAGAATTTTCTGAAATATTTTCATTCTGTTACTATATGGTATAAGTAAAATACACTGAACATTGATGCACACAGAAAAGAAATAAAAAATGAAAGAAATGTGGCATTGATACCATTGATCTCTGTAGCTTGTAAAATATTCAAAGTTAGAGCAACAATTTGTTCCACACCTGCAATGATAGTAGTATAGATTTTTTCCACCAGATGAAATATAATACACTGTGTGATAGTTGAAAAAATGTTGGTCAAGATCCAAAGTGGCAATAGGTTTTGTGGCTGATGTTTGGCTAAGGTAGTGCCAAATGGTGCTAGCTAGGGCTGCTTAATTGCTTTCCACTAGCCAAAAAAAGGCATGGCCATGAATATGCAATATCTGTGATTTGGTCATTTTTGATATGACAAAGTGATTCTGTGCACTGATCAGTGAAGATTGGCCATGAATCTGCCAAACCCAATGTGGCAAAAGATAATGGTTCTTGAAGGGACATCCCTTCCATGTTCTAATCTTTTATTTAAGCACATGTTTTGGATCAACAGTTGATTTATGAGGCAATAATGGCTTGATTTGAAGCAAATCTGAGAAGTTGAGCAAAGCAATTGGAGGTTGACAGGTGTTGTGCTCTGTAAATTCTTGGTGCTGTGTTGGAGCCAAATTCATTGGTTGCATGGTGCCCAAAGCACCATTGAACAATTAGGGAGTTAAAATGGAGATTTGCTGGAGATGTTGATGATAAGCTGCTTTTTTTTTTTGGTTACTTCCCAACTGATATATTCTCAATTTCCTTTTAGTCACGTTTTTATTATTTTAATTGTTGCAGTAACTAAACTACAATTGTCAATCAGTTGATATACGCGTTTGAAAGTTTCACGTTATTTCATAAATGAATTCTCCAAATACAAAGTTGAGGTTTTTTTCTTCCGAAATGGGAATGAATATTTAAAATTTTGAAAATAAGGATCAGTCTTGTACCTACCACACCAAAGGCAGTAATATTCTGGTTAAGATCCATCAAAATTCCTTGGCTCAATAACAATGTGCACATTACATTATATATAGCACAAGGTTCATATGAATTTTCAATTTCCAGCCTCCTCTCCCACAGGAATCTACTGAAAATGATTTGGTTATAACCCTAATTTGAAGAAATCAATATGCCCACGTATTCTGAGACTGATCTTAAGAAAAAGGTACAATCATATCCATGAGAAATGTGACTTACCGATAACAACTCAATGAAAAATTATCGGCGGGGTTTCCATCACTTTTATCGTTCCAAATATCATAACAATTATAAAGTTCGGGATATGATTACAAACTGGTAAATTAGAATAACAAAATTTTGTCATACAATCCGTCACATGATTTGCATGTCTATTAACCTGCAATAACATGAACTCTTCAAAGATTTAAATCCCGTTCCTTGTGCCGCAAAATGAATAGTTGGGGTGAATTGAGAAACTAATTAAGCACAAAGAGCTAGAATGATGGGTGCCAAACCAAAACCAAAAGAAAAAAGAAACTGCCGACAAAGTTAAAAGTAGTGATTTAAATCAAGTTTGGTTATGTGTGTGATTTGTTAGCAAGAACAGGGAGTGCTCAAAGCACCATGAAAAAAGCTATCATAATTTATGCAATGCACTTGGGTTCATCATAATAACCACTTGAAATAGACTTGATACATGCCCACATTGTGATTCACCTGATTTGCTCAAAATGCTCATTTTCAATTTTTTATCAGAAACCTACACAAGAATTCAAAGCACTTAAATCGTTTGACCCGAGAACTCTTGGTAAATTTATTTTGTTAAGTACACCAAATCCTTCCGAGATAAAAAAAAAGTTGAGTTTTTCTCTCCCAAAAGAAGATAAAGAAGAATAAATATTTTGGGCTTAGAAACCATTTATGAGCAAATAGCAAGAAATATGCTTCTGCATTAACCAAAGTGGAAATGGACAGATAACATGTTAAGATTCCTCATGAACAATTCTTTGAAATGTAAAGGAAATTTAATAAAACAAAATCATCTAAAACTAGAAAAATATAAAAACCCTAATCTAGCTACTTCATTGTGATGCCCACAACAAGAAGACAATTAATTGTTCAACCACTAAATAAGTAGCTATCATAAGCTTTTTACTTAAGTGGCTACTAAAAACCATCACCACTCTTTAACTAGATTACTAGTTTACTTAAATATTGCCATTACATAGATTCATATTTTATACTTAATCAACCTAATATTAATCAAAACATGTAGTTTTCTAACCACACAACTCACCATTGACAAAATTATACATTACAAAAGAGTCAACAGTTGGTCCAATTGTTTGGAAACTATTTTAATAATAAAATGCTGGTGAAATAGGCATTTGTAATTATAACCTCAAATATATTTATTTGGTAGTCAAAGCATTAAGGGTAATTATAATTCAGACCCATATGATTGGCCTAAGGATAATAATCAGGAATTTTGATTTCTGAGCTCAAATTCTGGGAATCTCCAGTCGCTGTAGTGACAGGGTCCAAGCATATATAAACACACACACAGAACTTTTCCCCACAAATATTCCCTTTTTCTATTAGCGCCTACCAAATCAAATACTTTCCGCAAAATTTTAAGTTGGAATTTTTGATGAGTTTTTGTGTTTTAGAACATTTGAAATTGAATTGACAAAAAATTTATTTGCATAGACCCAAGCAAATGAGCCATTGGATCAAGGAAAATGACAAATCCGTATATGAAATGGGTAGAAGAAAATCATATGTCTAAGGAAGGAATACTATTTTTTATTTGAAACTCACACACAAAACACGTGTAACAACGCTAATTGATTGAATTAAGATAAATTCATATGGTAGCATACCGTTTTGTAAGTGATTATGGTTCATTTTTAAAGGTATTTCAATTCGGAGTGAAGAGAATGAACTAATTTTTTTTTTGGTTAAGATTTTGTTGTCATTATATTAAACTTGAGGGCCAATTGGGTAATGACCTTTCCCGTTAAAATTTGTTCTAATTCTCCGGTGGTTATTATCACTTAAATTATCCATGTGTGGATGCTCATGTTCTTCTTTTGGATGATCGTACTTATAATATATGTACTAATGGTTTTTCCAAAATAAAATAACGATGCTTATTTATGTTAAAGTCAAATATTAGTATTTTTAAGTACTAAATCACATATATATTCTTTATCTTGAAAACCTAACTTCATTGATTCAGATCGAGAATCATACAAAATGGCCTCCAGTATCCTTGGCTCCCAATCCTCAACTCCTTCTAAGTAACTCAATTGAAGATCTAAGTACTAAATCATATTTCAATAACTCATTAAATTCATCAATATAAATAATAAGGAATCATCAATGGGTGATTATATGGTCCATACGTCTATATATGTATGTATATTTATAATGTCTCTTTTTATTAAAATGTTCCAATGAGAAACATAAGAAAAAAGAGGCTAAAAATAAACATATTGATGCCATTCCCATCTGTGGTCCTATTCCTATTACAATGACACCTAGTTAAGTGGACCAAATAGAGATTTTATCTTCTCATTTTCAATGGGAAGAAAAAATATTCATTCCACTCTCTCCACTTTTCTCGACTGTGAGACTCAGTGAGTCAAGAAAGTAACATAGCATCACTTATTCTCTATATAAGAGGCCAAAACCTCCATCTTCTCTTCACCAAAAAATCATTCTCTACTCTTCACTACACATAACACAACTCTATCCTTCCTTTTCTTCTCAAGTGATCAATGAAGAATATGGAAGAACTCAACGAAGGAACACAAGACTCGAGAGATGTTGTGGTTCTTAACGATAACGGTAACAATCACGATAAATGGGTTTACGATTCCTCTCTCGATCACAAAGGGAGGATACCTCTCCGGTCTACCACCGGCGTTTGGAAAGCTTCGCTCTTTATCATCGGTAATGATCACATATTCAACTGTGTAAAGTATTGCTTATGCATATTTTCTCTTGATATATATGTCGGTATGAGTACACATTATTATGAAAATATAAGAGTAAATATATCTAACTTCTCATTCGTTTTTCTTAAAATAGAAACAATGATACTTAATTATTCTCATATGAATAGAGTATATATAATATGATGATGGGAAAGAAAGATCAATAGTAAATGACATCCGATTATTCCCCGCTTTTTCTCTCATTTTCTTGGCAACCAAACAAAGCAAGCATCGTATATATCATATATATGCTCCTCGTACCAATATTTTTATGAACGGCTAAAATTTTATGCGAAATTGATATTTTTGTTGTTCATGGAATCAAAGAGACTTAGCTGGTTTGAGTGTGACCTCTAAGGAGAGCACTTACTCATTTCAAGTTGCAGCTAGCGACCGGTCGGACCACCATCCCAACCATCACCATGGAGTTTTAAATGTCTCCAACTAATTTTTCATTTCTTGATATGGAAATGATCGATCAATTATTGGCGCGTAAATCTCCACCACATGCATGCTAGTATATATCCGAGCAAACACATGCACATGTCGCTTTACGTTCTAGTGTTTAGCTAGTTTTGTGCTTGACTAGCTAGCTTTTGTCATAAAGTCGGATTGGATTATATGCTTTTTGTTACTTTGGTAAACCAACTTGGATATATGCCAACTTGTCTATGCTTCTTTTCCGTCATTCTATTTTGTCAATGATCCGCATTCATCAACACAAGCTCGAAATATTCGTCTAACATTATTAATTAAACTACTTCAATATACTGATATACAAGAAAAATAGTCTTAATCATATATTTAATGGTTAAAACTTAGGAAAACTTTACACGTCATGAATTGTGTTAGTCTGAGCAATTAACTCTGCGATTGAGATTTTTTGCTAACGTTACGTTCTTGATTTTAGTGAATAATATTTGATTTTTTTTTTTTTTTTTTTGCAGCCATTGAGTTTAGTGAGAGGCTAAGCTATTTTGGACTTGCAACTAGCTTGATTCTTTACCTCACAAGAGTCCTACATCAAGACCTCAAGACAGCTGCAAAGAGTGTTAACTATTGGTCTGGTGTGACCACTTTGATGCCATTAATTGGAGGGTTCGTGGCCGATGCTTATCTTGGCCGATTCTGGACCGTTCTTGTTTCCGCTATTATCTACCTCTCGGTAATCACCATTTTCTATACCTATTAGAAGCTCAAATTAGACTTTTTGAAACTAACCCATTTTCTAATATGTAGGGTTTGATTCTGTTGACATTGTCATGGTTCTTGCCGAGCTTGAAGGCTTGCAGTGCTGACATATGCCAAGATCCTAGGAAGATCCACGAGGTGTTCTTCTTCTTGTCCATTTACTTGATCTCAGTCGGAACCGGTGGCCACAAGCCGTCTCTGGAGAGCTTTGGGGCCGACCAGTTCGACGATGATCACTCCGGTGAAAGGAAGAAAAAAATGTCGTACTTCAACTGGTGGAACTTTGGTCTTTGCTGTGGACTCCTACTTGGTGTCACTCTCATTGTTTACATACAAGACCATTTCAGCTGGGGAGCTGCTGATATCACCCTCACTGCTGTCATGGCTGCGTCGCTTGTCATCTTCCTCGCCGGCCGCCCTTTTTACCGTTACAGAAGCCCTGCCGGGAGTCCCTTAACCCCCATTTTACAGGTTCTCGTGGCGGCCTTTAAGAAGAGAAATCTACCTCCTCCCTCCAACCCGGCTTTTTTGTATGAAAAGACTCAAGGAAGGCTCTTGTGCCACACTCAAAAGCTCAAGTAAGTTCATTCATTATGTCTACTCAATGAAGTAACTTAACCTATGTTACTAAAAAAAACTCTTCTTGAGTAGCAATCTCTGTTCCCGAACTTTTCGTTCCATAGTGTTGAGTGTCATCGAACTAAAGATAGAAATCTTGTTTCTGTTGTTATAAAAACAGTTAAATAGTTTTTCTTGTCTTCAACTTTGGACTAAATTTTGATTACAATCTTTAATATCATATCTTGATAGTTGAGACCCTCAAACTATTAAGTTTTTTTAGTCTGACTTTCATAAGCAGTTAGAACTGATATCTAAATCGGTAAAGTGAACTCGATCATTAGTAAAGTGTCACATCACCAATTTGTCACGCTATTATATTCTACGTACTAATATTATGTGATGTGTTTCAGGTTTTTGGACAAAGCCGCTGTGATTGAGGACAAGGAGAGCTCATTGGAGGAGCTAAAAGATCCATGGAGACTAGCAACGGTCACAAAGGTTGAGGAACTCAAGCTCCTTATCAATATGATCCCAATATGGCTAGCAACGTTACCATTCGGCATGTGCGTTGCACAAACCTCCACATTCTTCATCAAACAAGCCACCACCTTGGACCGAAAGATCTCCGGCGACTTCCTCATCCCTCCGGCCACCATCTACGCCCTCTCCGCCATCGGCATGATCCTCTCAGTCATCATCTACGAGAAGATCCTCGCGCCCGCAGTGAGACGGGCAACCGGAAACGAGAGGGGGATAAGTATCCTCCAGAGGATAGGAATCGGCATGCTCTTCTCCATCGCGGCAATGATAGTAGCCGCACTAGTGGAAACCAAACGTCACAACGTTGTCAACAACAATGGTCCCCAAGTGGGTTCTTTGACAATGAGTGTGTTCTGGTTGGCTCCTCAGTTTCTGGTCGTAGGTTTAGCAGATGGGTTCACTCTTGTAGGGTTGCAAGAGTACTTTTACGAGCAAGTTCCGGACTCCATGCGGAGCTTAGGCATTGCATTTTACCTTAGTGTGCTTGGTGCGTCCAATTTTCTGAGCAGTCTCTTGATTACCATTGTTGATCATGTGACGGAGAAGAAGGGACAGAGCTGGTTCGGGAAGGATCTAAATAGTAGCAGATTGGACAGGTTTTATTGGCTAAAGTCAGGGACTGCAGCCCCCCACTCTTGTGCGTGTTCTGTGCAGGCCGGGCGGCCGCCAATTTGTGCGTGTATGTGTTTTTGGCTCGGAGCTACTCGTACAAGAATGTGCAGAGTGTAGCTGTGGTTGATTGCTATGATCATGAGAGTAGTGATGGAAAAGATGGGTCCATGGCTTGATTATGTTAAGGTTACTATAAAGCTAAGCTTCTTGCTTGATTGTATATCAAAAATAACTACATATCAATTAACAAAATTTGATGTCAAGTATGAGATTTATAATTTGTCACATTTTCAATATACATGTTTTATGATTTTGTAAGCCAAGCCCAATACTCCAACATGAATAGGCCCATCATTTGTATAATTAATTGGTTTTCACATCATTGTCAACAGTTACAATAAAAAAAGTCAAACTTTTCTTCTTTTTTAAAGAGAATATGGTGAAAACGAAAAAAAATAAATAAACTGTGTGAATTACGCTACTACTTGGACCCAGCGTGCGACACTGGGCACGCCCTGGTTAACCACAAACGCCATGTAATATCCCGGCGGCGCCCCCATCCCGTTCGGCACCGCCGTGCATCTTATCCTATACCGTCCATTCACGGCGTCCGGAACCGCCGGCGAAACGCCGAATTTAACTAACCTCTGCCCCTGCGAGAACGAGTGGGTCGCGTACGGCGCGCTTGCCAAATTCAACTCCATCACCCCAACTACCGGCAGTGGCACTGAAACCAATACATCGAACGCCTCCCCGTACCGTACCGTCTCCGGTACCTCCTCAATTGTCGATCTTAGGTTTGCGCGATCTGCTGACAAGTACTCCGGTGAGAAAGCCTCGATCCGCAGCTCCGTCGGAAATTCCGAATTGAATTTGTAGAAGTAATGCGGGTTGCTCCCGGATAACAGAACCCGGCCGTCCGGCAGGAGATTCGCCGTGGAGTGGTACATTCTGGGGACGGTTCCTGGGTTTAACGTCATGAATCGTAAGCCGACGGGTTGGTCGGGTCGATAAAGAACCGGGTTCAAACACGGGTTTGACCCCAACTCGAAACCTTGGGTCCCAGCTTGAGCGCCATTGATGATCAAAACGTCTCCTGTCGGGAGCATAACCATGTCGCCCATGACCCGCTCGAACGGGATGTCCTCCCCTTCCCCACAAGGCGCCC
>JAYMTA010001693.1:0-19004 GCA_036897625.1 Pelargonium cotyledonis
GACGCCGCCCGCCCCGGCCCCCAAGAAGTATCTGGAGGCCGCCGTCGGATCGGCCACGGCGTCGATGAAGTCGGCGTGGATTGGTCTATCGACTAACAAGATCCATCCTTCTTGATTGAATGATGCAATTATTGTACTGAATTGTGTTTTTTCTTGGTTTTGTGCTGTGGGTTTTGTATTGTTAATGTTAATAAGTTCTTAATGATCGGGACACATTCGGCCGAGTAGTTAATATCAATTTGAATTCTCTACTAGCTCCCGAGTTTGATATTTTTTTAATCGACGGCATGTGGTGTTGTGGAAATTAAGGAATTAAGTTTAAGATAATGTTATTATATTTCGTTGCTGATAAAAAAAAAAGTTATTGATGGCACGGAGATTTGGAATATTGGTGCTCTTTAGTTCTAGTGGTTTCTTTTTGTTTATGCTACTCAAATAGTGAAATCAACCATTCTGCAAAAAAAATTCGCTAGTTAAAGTCCCTAAATCCTAACCCTTGTCTTGATTGCCATGAGGAAACTCATATACATCTCTCGTGTGGAATTTAAGATTTTGATGGACTCATCACTACAAACATTGTCATTTCTTTTTTTCTTATTAAAATATAAATTTTAAGAGTCTTAGATGATGTTACCTAAAAATTCAGAAATGACAACGATCTATGACAGAATGTCACGTCACCATCCAAAGGATCCAAAAATGTCAGAAGTATGAAACACACCTTCGGGAGTTGTGGTCGCGACACAAAGGGCGCCCATAGAGGTATCCCACCAAGGACGAGCAAACATACCCACAAGTCGTGATATAGGAAATGCAGTCACGACCTTCTGACCTATATGACTCTTCATTAAGGTTGATGAAGCTCCCACAAAGCACCTTCTACTCCGCAAAGTGTACTCATGTGACCTCAAGTTGTGGCCTAAAAACAAACCAACAACTAGAATTGTTGTCAATATTCTACTATTATGAATTATTTCATACAAATTTTTCGAGCGGATAATTAGAACACTTCATTAATAAATTCAGCATCAGTACATTGGGACGAATTCAGAGCTTTTAGTTAGTGGGAGCAAATTAATGTATTACACACATTGGGAGCAATAATAATTTTCTTAAACATTCTAGTGGGTGCAAATATTAAAATTTAGTGGGACAAATATGAAAAAATGTAAAATTTAATGGAAGATTTTTGAAAGAAAAAAATTTCACTGGGGCAGTTGCCCCCCAATCCTTTGGTTGTAGAACCGTCCCTGTCGGTACAACGAAAGCAAACCCAACAAAGAAACAAAATCCGACCTAAAACAGAATGGAAATAAACAAAGGCCAACATAGCCGAAATATTTCATACAAAGTTAGTTCAAATTTCTGTATTTACCTTTTCTTTAATTTCGTTCAAGACTGATGTGGCGTAGTTGCTGACGTGGAAATAAGTAACCAATCATAGTTGGTAAGTTGGACAAACTTAGAAAAAGTATAGATGTATGAGAGTTAGATCTAATGAAAAAAAATAATCATTTATATAGTTGGAAAAAGTAAAAGGGGTCAAATACCAATTTTTACCCCAAAAAAAAAAAAATAGAAGAGAAGAATAATCATTTTATTTTATCACTATAGATATTCTAAAAAAAAAAGATAAATAATGAAAATTAGGTTGATATCTGACGTATCAATGCAAGCCTCAAAGAAAGAAAAGCCCATCTCATAGGAGTTTGGGAAGAACCTCGCAAGACCCAGAAGCAGCAGTTAACATTTCAGAATTTCAATCATCAAATTCAATTCGACTTCAACACCAAATTCTGGTAAGAAACACTTTAATCGAATAATTCAATTCCTTTACTTTTGTTTTCTATTAGGGTTTCTGCTATATTTTTCATGAAAGCTTCGGCAAGTTCAGATCGTTCTCACTGGTAAAATGAGCGATTTTAATTCCCTTTGTTCCTCACCCATGATTACTGTCTGGCGTCCGAGAAAAGGGTAAAGGAAAAGTTTGTATTTTACTCCCAACTACTCCCTCCGTCCCTACACTAAATTATCTTGTATGTCTTAATTTTTGCTAAAAATGTACTTTTTTGTTGTTGCTAAAATGATTTTTTTTAGTCTCTAGTTGATGTGTTTTTATTCGGGAACCAAAAGATAAACGTATCTTGAATTTTAATGTGAAACAAAAAAGCTGTTTCTATTCTGTCCTTTTTTTTTGAAGTGCTGTGAGCTATATCCGGGATTTATACGAACTCATTTGTTGTACTGTGATATTATTATTATTTTTTTCTAAGCAAGTAATTGGATTTGCAGTGATTAATGTA
Source organism: Pelargonium cotyledonis (assembly GCA_036897625.1). NCBI lineage: Eukaryota > Viridiplantae > Streptophyta > Magnoliopsida > Geraniales > Geraniaceae > Pelargonium > Pelargonium cotyledonis. The sequence continues at coordinate 2,304 of JAYMTA010001693.1, forward strand.
TATTGATGTATTTGCTAATTCTACCTTTTACTTGCTGATGAAAATGGAAGTCAAGTGGTGGTTTAGTATTGGTTTTCATTCCTGCGTTTATTGTTTATTAGCCAGCAGATCATTTTTGTTGATTGGTGTATCTATGGGTTATGATCCTGCAGGGAAAACATTGTTACTGTTGAAGTGTTATGTTGAGAAGCTGTTGTATTAAGAGCTAATTGGGAAGTTTAGGTGATAAGAGGATGCCTCGTGACTTATCTCGCTCGAGATCAAGATCTCCTTCATATAGGCGAAGGCATTCACCTTCACCTCGGTATAGCAGGAGAAGCCGAAGGGATAGAAGCCGGTCTCCATATTCGTCCTATTCTCATAGCAGGTGATCCCGTTGATAATCTTTTTCTTCTTTTTTTTCATATGAGTGTAATTAATTTTCAAGCAATTGTAATAAAGGTTTGGGACGCGAATTTTCTCTCGCGGTGTAGACATCTGTAGGCATCTTATTTATCCTCGTTTGATTCATTTCTTTGGTGAAAATTGAAATGATGAGTTTTGAGTGCACATGTAAATTGTATCTTTACTAAATTTTGGATAGCGAAATTGAGTTCACAGTTTCAATCCATTATGGGCAATCCCCAGGTTATTGCTTTGAGTTGGATTTTATGCAGTATCATCCAATCCATTGGTGTATGACTTTCTTTTATTTGTAGTCTTACTTTGTCTGAGCTTCACGTGTGCCTTTCTGATCATACAATCCTACTCAATGACCAATGTGTTGATACTCGAGTATTGCAGTTTGTTTTAGAATTTGGCGATTATATTACTTGCCTTGTCAGCAACCATTAGTCTTTCTATGGCTATCTGACATTTTTGGGACCTAAATGTTTCCTTTGAAAAACTTCTAAAGCCTAATGTAAATATGGAGCAAAATGTACCAATTGTGAGAGCCACATAGGATGCATGTTCTTCGTAAGAAATTTAAGAAAACTCAGTTTCTTCCCATCACATGGGAAGTGAGCAGGTGATGGGGGTGCCGATGGGTGTCCTTTTGTTGCTCGATTGTGACATTTGCTTCTTCATGTGATAAAAGATGGAGCACACAAAGATTATTCTTAACAATGTATGAGGTAATTGTACATGCTTATGTATTTATTGTGCTAGATGGTGAGCTGCTTAATACATATTGTATATAGTTAGTGACTTCCATTGTTTTAGGTGTTGCTCACATACCTTCTGTCTTATTATTTAGACGAAAAAGTCGTTCTATTTCTCCAAGACGTCGCAAAAGTCGTTCTCCAACTCCAAAGCGTCGATCACCTACTCCAAGGCGTTACAAGAGGCAAAGAACTAGTAGTCTATCATTATCTCCTGTTCATAAATCTTCTAGTCCAAGTCTTGAATCGAAAGAGCGCAAAAATGCTAGTGAAAAGTTGAAAAAAGAAGAAGAGAAGAAAAGGTATCAAATACTTCAAACTTGTATTTTATTTTATTTTACTTTTTATAACTTTAGTATCACCTATCTTTAGATTCATGTTTGAACCTTGTTAATTTCTATTTTATGGATTTTCTTGTTCTTTTCGAAATGCGTTGGACCATATTTGTGTTTGGTAGTTTGTTCTTATAGAGATGAGACTTGAGAGAATGATGTATAATTGGCGGTTTCTTCAGAGCTGTTCTTTAATTTTAGGAACTTGAAATATGCCAGATTAACATTTTCTCATAGACAGATAAATGTGTCTGTAGAATTATGGCTGCATACTTTTTGTTTGATTTTGTTGATGTGAGTAATTGACAAACAATAAGCTTACATTGGAATAACAACAAGTCTGAAGTTGAACCTGATTCCATTATAGTGGAAGGCACTGCTTAAAATCAGGTTTGGGAAATAAATGGGTTTTAGTTATATTGCAATTTGAGTGTTAACGTGCCTGGTAATATATGGAGTAGACGATGACTTATTAACATTGACTTGAGAACTTGTGCTATTTGTTTTATTTTTAAATCGTGGATGGGTGGGCTCTCTCTCACTGAGAAAGAATTGTGGTACTTTCTTCACTTTTGATTTACCATCTATGAATTGTGGCTTCATGCGTCTGTATCTTGGTGGAAGCAACATTCTGACCAATAGTTATAGAAGATTAACAGAACTTAGTCTTTTACTCTTTTGCAAATGTTCTATGATCTATTCCTTTTAATTTAGGGTCATAACATTCAAAACTTTAGGTACTATGCTGTAAATATGTTTATCCTAGTTTAAAAACATTTTGAATTATTAAATGAGAACCTCCTTGATATATCCGATAACCATTTTCAATGCATTATTGGAAAGTATTCTGAATGTTGTGCTGATTTGTGTGGATCAAGAACTTAAACTTAGAGCTTGCTTTTCTTTTTGGGTTTCTGTCTTAACCTTGCTAATATGACTCTAGAAAATACGGCCCTCTAGCAACATTGTTGGTAAAACCATGGTATTGTTGCTTAGCAAACTTGTTTGTGGGCTGATAGGAAAAGAAGAAGGTGCATCATTGCGTTTTATAATGTAGAAGTTCTATATAGCTCTAATGAGTGAGATCCTTGATAGAGTACCCGGTACTCCATAGCAGCTGAAACTAGTCCCGCTTGTTATAAAAACTACTGGCTTACTGCATTTCTATTATCATGAATATATATGATTTCTATGTGTTTGCAATGTTTTGATTTTACTTTAACCACAATCCGGGACTCCATCTCTGTTTTGCCTATCTTGTTTTTGTCGTCCCAAATGCAATTGTATTCTATTTTTGTGGATGGAAAAATGCTGTCAAGAACTTGAATTCATTCCTTATGCGACTGGGTGTAGCTTTAAGACTCTGGTTTGTGGTGTGATTTCAATAAGATATATAGCTTTCTCTTAGTGCATATTCCATGCTTCATTGAGAGTGAGCTCTTAGTAACGAGGCTTGGGTCTGGAGTCAGCTTAACAAGTATAAGCAAACAAGGATCAGGGCCTGACATGGAACTAGCTTAACTTATATGACGTTCAAAAGTGATATTGGGTCATATACATATATTTTTGGTCATGTATCAGTCAAGTATACATCCCATCTTATCTTTGGCTTTTTATCTGAAAAGGAAGAAGTGATTTTAAGGGCTATCTGAGTAAGCATACTGCCCATGGTTAACTTGCTTGGGTCAGTTTCTAACCTAAACAATTTTCCTGATTCCGGTGCTAAACCTATGTGGCTCTGCAGATCAGAAGTTCCATCCTAGATGTCCTACTGTATTGGCTAATTATAGTAATTTTATCCTGTATAATCTAACCCTGAATCTCAACGAGCAAGTGTGTCAAAATTACTGTTCTACGTGACATCCATTTCATCTTTTTAATGTTTGGTAGACAAAAAAGAAGTTGGCCACATAGCTTAAAAACGTATAGATATTTACTTTTAAAAAAGTTATTCAGTGATTAGTTTGAAAACTGCAGCAGGTCACTTTGACATTCTTCTCCACAGGATTTTCTGAAGGAAGATACTGCTATATTACAACTTGTTATATTTGATGATCAAATTGGGTGCCTCATTTATCTACTGTTCACCAGTTATGAAACTCATTTGTTTGGATCTGGATACGGTTAGAGGTATGCCTTGAAAGCATAAGCATATATGTATAAATGTAGTGCTTCTGTCATCATGAAGGTTAGTTTGCCGTTTATTATAGTTACATAATTGGTGTATAGAGAGAACAGGGAAAAAAAGAGAAAGCATAAGAAAAGAATGCATGGCTAATGCTGTTGAATTGTAGTGTTATCTGGATTTAGAGAGTCTGGAACCCTATTTGTGGCATTCTCCACCCTTTGCGACTGTCCATTTTCCTGATTAACTTTTATTTTTCTTGTACTTTCAGGCGTCAACAGGAAGCTGAACGGAAACTGCTTGAAGAAGAGACTGCTAAGAGAGTAGAAGCAGCGATTCAGAGGAAAGTGGAAGAGAGCTTAAACTGTGAGGAAATCCAGCTGGAGATACTGAGGCGACTGGAGGAGGGGCGGAAACGACTTCACGATGAAGTTGAAGCTCAACTCGAGAAGGAAAGGGAAGCTGCTCTTATTGAGGCTAGACAGAAGGAGGTAAATACTTGGGATGACAAATATGCTGTGGATCTTTTATTAAATCGAAGTAGAGCTAGCAATTTGTGCTTATGTGCTTTGTTAAAAGTTATATATGTGATACATGTCCTAAGATGAACATAACAACCGTGCTAAAATATCGAACATGAACATGGTACCCATAAATAAATGGGTTCTTGTAGGCACAAAACAGCCTCACATTTTGAAACAATACAAACGGGTTCACAACACAACACGTTTGGCATGTCTTGACCCAACAGTATTATATATCACCAGGGTTTGAGGCAATTAACTTGATATTGTAAAAAAAAAATGTTACATCTTATGTAAGATAATACATATCAATCATATAAAATAACGACCAATTGCTTAAACTTCTAATTGAACTTCGATTGTATATTGTACGTTTCATACATGTTGTGCATGCTAGATGAGACCAGCAAGACATGATTGTTGAAGTGCGGGGTCTGTAGCACAAACACAACTATGCTGAGTTTAAACAAGCTCTACTCGTGTCATGTTCATGTCACAAATTGCCAACTTCACTTAAAAAGTAGTAGAGTTGTGCTCTTGTGCTGCAAACTGAGGGATCATAATCTTTGTTTTGTAGGAACAAGCTAGAAAAGAGAAAGAAGAACTGGAAAAGATGCTAGAAGAGAATAGAAGGAGGGTGGAAGAAGCTCAGCGAAGGGAAGCTCTGGAGCAGCAGCGCAGAGAGGAAGAACGGTATAGAGAACTAGAAGAGATTCAAAGACAAAAGGAAGAGGCATTGAGAAGGAAGAAGCAGCAAGAGGAGGAAGAGCGTTTGAACCAGATGAAGTTATTAGGAAAGAACAAATCCCGACCCAAATTATCATTTGCGCTTGGCTCAAAATGACTACATATGCTTACAAACTCTTTCGAACCGCTCTTTGATGTGTTTGGATTTGATTGTGCATCGGCGTCTATAATTTGCGAAAAATTACAATAGTTAAGAGTTCATGTAGTTTCAGTTATATATTTGTTTGGATACAGCAAGTTGCTCATGAGAACTTCTGGTATGGATTAAACTTGTTCTTATTAGAGGCTCAAATCTACATTCGAGATTTGTTAACAATTAAAGTTTTTACGTTACATTAACTAAATTTACAGCCAAAATGTCGTAACTTTTTAGAAGAAAAAAATTTAATACTAATCCAGACCAAAATAGATACGGCAAAATTTAAGCGGGCCGACTCTGTTCCATAGCCCAATATGGTTTCTCAAACTATTGGGCCTCTAAATTGTTGTGGGCTCCACAGCGATCCGATCCAAATTCCGAGTCAACTCAGCGAGTCCAAAAAAGTACACCTCGTTGTCCCCGCAAACAGACCTGACTGACACATCTATTCATCATTAACGAATCATTACCCTCTGAGTGGGTCCCCCACCAACACCGACCAATAGCCTTCCTCCACGTGTCCCAACCATGTCAGCTTCTTCCAAACTCTAATGTGTCTTGTCCCCTCCGCGAACAGTGACCGTACCAACCGCATTAAATCACTCCACGTGGTTGTTCGCAGATTAATATTGGCCGTCCGATTCTCCTTTACTTTGACTTCCGTTGCTGTGTCAGCTATTCACGTTTTTCTTTCAGATGCGCCGCGTAGGATTATTTCCAGCTGTTACGGTTCGCGTGCATGTTCTCGCACGCGCTTCGTGGGTGGTGGGTCTCGGAGGAGCGGCGATTCACAGGGTCCTTGTGTGACGTCGACGTCGGTGATTCAATTCGAGCCCATCGTTAACCGAGCTCCTCCATGAGGGCTCTCATCGTCTGCTTCCACCTCACAGACTTCAGTGTACCTCGGATGATCACAGCCATCGATTTCAAAGAAAAGAATTTGTGATTATTTGTACTCCAAAGTTGGTTCTACGCCTAACTAAGGTCTTGTTTGGTACTAATGGTAGAAAAGCTATCGTGTTTGTGTTCGTGAACGGTGAACCCAAGCTGTTTAGTTAGTCGTGTCGTGTTTGTGCAGTGTCATACAGTCTCAGCAACCAAACGTTTTTCTTATGCTTAGTAACCCTTAATTTTCTTGTGTTCGTGAACGGTGAACCCAAACTGCTTTGTAACCGTGTCGTGTTTGTGTTGTACCTCGAAAACACGCACACACGATTGTGATGCGCACAACATGTCCAACACGCACAATCAAAATATAAATGTACATTTATCTTAATGAGTGTTAAACATGTTGAGTCGTGTAACACATAAACAACTTTTTGCACAACATGAATACGTCACACGCACACAAATTGTTAGTTTTAAAATCACTACATATGTTCTCTTAAAATGTCCAATGTTTAGTCTTTTAACATTGAATATGTTAGTTTTAGCATTTTACAAGTCAATATAATATAATATAATATAATAGATCGACCCAATATTTTTATTAATGAGAAAAAAAAGCTTAATTACGTGTTATCTCTCATCTTTAAAAGATATCAAAATCTCACAAAACATTGAATTCCCACAAAATTCATCTCTTTCAAGGAGCTCCGCAAGAAGTTGATTCTATAAGTCATCATTTTATGTATTTTAGGAACACCGACTTACAAATTTACAATCATATTTTAAGTTTTATTTTCATGGTATCTCCTTTGAGGAAACTAGTGTAACCAAACAAGCATTGAGAGAGAGAGAGAGCGAGCACTATAATTTGGAAAGATTTTTTGTTAGTTGTGAAAAACATAATTTGACAACAACGAAAACAAAGCTGCATTTAATGCACACAACATGCTCTTATCACAATTTCACACCCCAATTACCATACAGTTATTTATAGATGTGAATTCATCTGGATGGTTCATTTTAGTGAAACGAATGAGATGAATGCAGAATGTGAACGGTTGAGATGTGCGCAGGCATGCATTAGGTTATGGTATCACTGCAGCGGAAGCAATTAATTACCAGCCATATCACCTGAGGTTGATGACTAGCTACAAAAACCATATATGTATGGCCATTTGGGTCTTCAACTTCATAGAGAAGATATGGTTTCTTCAGAGAAAATGATCTCTTTTATCTTCTCTGAGCTACCTTTCTTGCTCTCCAAGTTTTGTTGCAGAGACATGAGAGGTTTAGGTTGATGGGAATGTTGTTTGGCTCGAGGTCATTTTGGTGATTTTTGCTTCAAGATATACGTATACATATACATATGTACGTGTGCATGTGTATATAAAATAGCCATTGATGACCTCGGACCAGGCTTCATTCCCATCAACCACTGCTCGTCTTGAATCTTTTTCTTCTACATGACTATATATACCAGAAACAGCTCAGGTAATGGCATATATGTATGTATGTGTGCATATATATATATATATGTGTGTGTGTGAGCGTGCGTACGTATGTACAACATTGTTGCAACATCTTTTGTGTTGAGCACATATACACACATCGTCTACGCGCTGCTTCTTTGTCATTTCTAACGCTCTCTTTGTTGTATAGTTTTGTTTGGTCTTGCAGTTTAGGATGTTGTGAGTCATGCAGGAAAAAAAAAACAGTAAAACCCTAATGGTACGCTTTTTACTATTATGCTTCATATTCAAATATATGATTTGAGCGTCGAGGAGTCTTCAAGGAGAAAATCTTCATCTAATACCTTGTTTTGCAGGTCGCACTCAGGCGCTGCTAGCTTTATCACTTGAGTTGCTACCACTAGCTGAGCTAGTATGCAGGAACGGGGCGGACATATTGAAACTAAACCAAACACATAAACTATAATCTCAACTTTATCAGAGAAATCATATCACCATTAAGCTCAAATGTTCACGACGAAAGCTGCGGATTTGCCTAGATTTAATGAAGTTTCGGGAGATGTCATAGGTTGCTGCCTACTACAATTCACCCCTATCTCTGCCAATGTTACTTTGAATTTGTATAGCCATAGAAAAAGAACACATTTCTAAGCTATAAAGTGATGAAGATCAAGAAGCTGGGCTTGCATTGTAAATGTTAACCCTCATCTGTGGAGTTTTTCTGATAAATCTTTGGCTTTTTTCAGTATACTGTTACCTGAAAGTGTAGGCTTAAAATAGATGACAATAAAGCTGTTGAAGAAAGATACTCCTGTCTGGCCATGTTTATGTATGTTCAGTGAGTCATTAAACCTCCATCTCCAGACAATCATTATCAAAATTGTTATATTTTCCTATTTCCTAAAAATTTTCTGAAAACCTGAAGTTCACGAGTAATGCAATTCAGAACCAGCAGCCAATTCAATACTGAATATGTTAAAAGCTGTCACGACAACACTTTTTACATTACTCTGCTTCAGAAAAACAGCAACCATATGATACAATATAGTTTTTCAATAGAAACTATATATCATACTCATTCGTTTTAAGATCTGAGACTACTCTTGCTCCGGGCTTAATCACAGTTAAGGCTACTTGCCCCTCCCCATGGGTGTGTTTAGTGGAGATTGAACACAATCCCTTACCACAATCTCAATTTACGTTGCTAACTGAGCCTTTCACTAATACAAATTGATCACTCAAATGTGGTAGATATGTAAACATAAAATTGTGAAATCTTATTAAGTGATAATATTTATCGCTATACAAAGAATAGTTTCCAAAGAATCATGTGGAGGAGTGATATTAAGAACTGCTAAGGAAAAAGGAAAAGCAAAATGATGCATATAGAACAATGATATGGGGAGAAGAAAAATGACAACCTTTGTGATGGTTAGTCAGGAAAAACTTTCTCCAAGAATTTGATCAAACGTTTAGCGTACAGCTTGGGTTCAACAACAGAGATTAACTCGGGATCATTTTGCAATGATTTGCATGCATGCTCAACCTTCTTTTTCATATTGTATTGCTGTAGAATATCGATTACGCCCATGTAGAGAACCACGTCGTAAACCTCAAAAAGTTCAATTTCGGCTGAATCAACTTCATCATGCTGAATCTTGTGATTGGCCTGAGCTGGCATGTTTACTCCCAGCTGCACCGGCAACCTGAAAATTGGGCAAACGGTTCAGCACATTACCTTCTAAAGTCACAAATTCTAAATTTCTATACAAATCACAAGTTCGGGTTTTGCAAGAATGATATGATGAGAGCCAATACCTTGCAGTGCCAGGAAGCAAGAGATCAACTTCCTTCTCACCGACTGAGAATGCTCTAAGTGTATTTCCTCTGATGTGAGGACCCGGTGTTTTTCTGACAGAGCTTGGTTCGTGGGTTACTAGGATCAGGCCTTTTGGAGGAATTGCAAGCTCACCTTGGGAAGTCGCATCTAATGAAAGTTGAACATTTTTAACAATCTTTTTAAGAGGGTCGCATAATATATATGTAGGTAAGCAACATCTAGTTATGTATGCTGTTCATATTGGAAAAGAAAAATTACCATCCCTGCCTGAAAAACTGTCATGATTGCTCATGGAATCAGAAGATTCTAAGAGGACTTTCAAATGCTCCGGAGCTCTAAAATGTAAGCCCAGGAGAAGGCTGTAGTCAATTATTTGTTGAGATTCTAAGAACATGCAGTCACTATAAATTTGTCTGCCAAAAAATAAGAATCAAACATGAAAATGAGTAGTCAGAAGTACCGAGTATATATGATCATATTAGAAGTTCAAAGAGTACTGGTCAGGTTAGTGATGGATGGCAATATATCGAACAACATGAAAAAGACCGTTTCAAGAGAAGCAAACATGATCCAACATAAAAACAGTTTTAAAATAGCATTCAAACAGGTCAATTAATTATCCATAAGGAAAGTTCTCAAGCATAGTTAATACTTGCAAGAACATATAACATGAAAATATGAGGCCTGTAGTAGGAGGATAGGCATACAGACCTACTATCAGATTAGTTTGAACATTCTCGAAATTAAAAAAAAAAAAAACTTACTCAAAAAGTGACTTCTGCATCAATTTGTCCATATGGAATTCATAGTCAAGATCAAGATCTTTCAATGTGGTATTCTCCTTAATTTTATCTTTATCTGTACATCTTCCGACTGTTGACCCCTTAAGGTCATAACGACGGTGGATCCGCAATTCTGTGCAAAACATATTCCCCATGACCACAAAGCGTATCTTTACACAAACAAAAACAAAAATAAGCACCCACACTATCATATAGTATTGCATAGCATAAGGAAACAATAGCCACATGATAGGATTGTTGATACCTTTTTTCCACCTCTCAAAGTTATCCGGTGGAGCCCAAAAAACTTTGTGATAAGAGTATTCTCGTGCTCTTTAACATGGTTAAAATAGTTAGGCAGCATCATGAGAAGAACCTGTGCAGCAAACATATATATAATTTTATAAATATCACTGTTCCTGGGAGATGTGAAGGAAAGCTATACTGAAATCTCGAGACATATAGAAACATAAATAAGGACAACAGTGAAATATACACTAAAAAGGGAAAAATTGATCGATTTGTTTTAATCATCAGCACCATCATAAATCAAACCAAGTAAAGCTTTAAGCCAACTACTTAAGACTGAATAGGATCTCACATCCAGCTCAATAGCACAAAGTGTGTTCAGAGCTCAACCCCACACCCCCACCAACCCACCAAAAAAATCTTAGTTTGTAAGTCGGATGGAAATTGGAAGATCCACCCAGGAATCCGACATCTTCTAATTCAGTTAGATGGGCAGGTAAATGAAAACTAAGCCAGAAATTACCAGTGCCAGAACTGATCAGATAGTTTAGTACAAAATATTGTATAGATTCAAACCTTGAGTTCAGATCTTTTTACGGTCTTGATGACAAATTTATCATCTTGAGAAAGATAGAAAATGCTGCCACTTTTCCCTGGAGAAGAAATCTCCTTCAAACCATCATCTCCACAAATGGACATCATATATTCTGCAGCATCTAGCTTGAACATCTCCCTCAAATTCCTAAACACGTGATCCCATTAGGATACACAAAATTATAATTTAAGAAAGACAAATGCAATCAAGTTATTACATATAAATTACAGAACTGGTTCCAGGACCTGCAACAGTGCAACAAGTAAAGACATTTACAGTACAGCTGAAAAGACTTGAGTGATACACCTGATATATATTAGAATTACCCTATGAAGAAAGAGATGAGCAAAGCATCAGAAGTAAGGCACACAAAAAATGTGATTTAATTATATCTAGAACAAAGATGAAAACATCATGTATAATAAACCAATATGGTAAGCACATTCCACATGCAATGATGCGTATCCGCTAAATATCCAATAGAATCATAACAGAACTATTCTATAACGAAAAGGAGATGTCAAATATACATCCTATGTTAATCATTGATCAGAGTTCATAGGGTTTCACACAAGAAGCCTCAACTAGAGAAACCAAATAGTTACGACATGAACAGTTTTCCCAAGCCAAACAATTTAATTAAATATGTACCATCTCCATAAATTAGTATCTTCCAATTGGATGGAAATGGAAGTCAAGTTGGCGAATACTAGAAATAACTGTTTGTTCTCTCATTTGGACATTGGACTAATCCATATACCTCGCCAATATGCGGCCAGTGCAGCCCGCCATCTATCCTGAGGCAGTCAGGAGACTTTAGTCATGAGAGTTTTTGATTAACTCAATTGAAAAAAATGGCATCATTAGCACTCATAAAAGGTGTTTACTGCACACATTCTTATACTTTAAACAATAAATGGAGAATTATAAAATCTGCACTTTTGGAGACCTAAACTATTAAATCTTTACTCAAGCAGCTCTTCATCAAAAGATTCAAATGCATGCAGCTAACTACATCACAAAAATTTCAGGCTAAGCAAACATAATTTGCAAAATAAACAATTACCGGAAGACCATAGGGCAATAATCCTTCCAGTAGAAATCAATAGAATAGTGTGGAGGTGTAAACTGGGAACCCTTTCTAGGGAAATACATTCTTATTCTTGCTCGATCTCCAAAATCAGAAGCTCGAACATCACGCACCGGAACTGGAGTGATTTTTCCAACAGTATACCTGTGAACTTCAAATAAAGTTCTTTATAAGTTTAACAAAGCCTAATGTTAAAGGTACCAAATTTATAAATAATATTAAAACATTAAATCGTCCAACTGAAAACAATATTACGAGCATGTAATAACAGAATCATTGTTCGACCTCACAATATATTTATATAAAAAAAAAAAAAATAGTTCCATTTATAGTTAACAAGAAATAACACTGTGAAAGACAAGATAACTCTCCTAAATAATAACTTAGCATTTCAGAAGCAAACACTGAGGTAGCAGCTTATTTGGTTAGGACACGACCAAACAAACACTATATATGCATTGTGAACATGTAAAACCAATGTTATTAGTACCAGACTGGCCAGGGGTACAGCTCCAAACGGGCAAAAGAGTTTTAGGAGAAGAAATTGTTTGCCCTGTTTTGGCAGGCTGTCCAGACTGGTGAACCGGTTACCAGGATCAGTTTGACCTCCTGAACTGGCTTTTATAGCTTCGAGCTAAACAAAATAATGCATTACAACCGATATCTATTTTCATTACTTTAGCGTTTTTCTCTTGATCCATTGGTTGAAGTGTTGAACTTCACAATGGACAGTGAAAGCGAGTAGATCTTAGGTTCAAATCATTTAATTTCAAGCCAAAAATGAACTAAATGAATGTGTGTGTAACTAAATGATGTATATTGATCATATACTTGTAAGTTGTATCTCCACAGATGCCAGAAAAGATTGACAGCAAAGATCAAAGTTATTACGACCCCAAGTCTCCTGCAATTTCGTTTTTATAATCTATTCTCAGCCCTTGGTTCAATACCTATGTGTTCAGAGTCAAAACAAGTCCTAAATGCATAACCATCCAAGCATTAATATTTAATACAATATATAAATGAAATGTCCGTAGCTATGTAGTTCCTAGTTCATGCTGACAAAGAATACCAAAATAACCACACTAACAAATATACAGAGGAAACATATGGATTAGAACTAGAAGCCTTTACCAAGGAGAGAGAGAGAGAGAGAGAGGCTTTGGGTATCAATTTGTTTACCTGATACCAAGTTGCAAATTGAGCATTAAATAATAGCTACGCTGGCCATCGAATATGCTTACACATGAGCCTTTCTTCACTTCCTTCACGTGGAATTTATTGCGGTGTTTACTTTTATTTGACCGCTGTGAACAACTCCTAATACTCTCTTTGATCAAAACTCCTTGCATGTATTCCCTTTCATATACCACAGTACTGTTATCCTGCTCACTGCGTGGACCAATATCTGAGGGGCAGGACAGAGTGCATGAGCTGTCATCACATGTGAGATCTCCAGTAGTACGACCACTAAAGCTCAACTTTTCATCTAACAACGAATTCCTGTGTGATATTCGGCCCGAACTTAGAATTCCACCAACAGAAAGAGTGCGCTTGAAACTTGATCTTGAAGACCTGCTCTCCTCTGAATTCATTGACAAACTATGAGACAATAAATTTTTTGCATCATCATTGTATCCAAGAGAGCTACACCACCTCTTCAGAGATGGATCCTTACTTCCAGCAGGATAGAATGTACCTTTTCCATCCTTCAGATCCTTAGACCACGTTCCAAAATAATATCCCCCATCAGCAAACTTATAAATTCCAGACCCATGCCGGAAGCCATTCGACCAAAGGCCATCAAAAAGATCACCATTTGCCCATTTCATAACTCCTCTACCACACATTTTACCAGCCTTCCAATTTCCAATATATGTATTCCCGCTGTTCCAAGAATATTTACCATTACCTTCATGTACTCCTTCCTTCCATGAACCTTCATAAATATCTAAATTAGAATACTCCTTTCTTCCCAGCCCATGCGGAATATTCATCCTCCAGGCTCCTGTGTAAATGGATCCATCATGTCCAGCAAAGGTGCCGATACCGTGAAGATAACCTCCAGAGAAATCACCCTCATATTTTGCTCCTGATGGCCATGATATTTTTCCTTTCCCCGTCATTTTTCCTTCTTCCCAATCACCCTCATAGACTGTTCCATCTGACCAAGTATATTTTCCATTCCCATGGGGAGCTGTTCCTTTAAAATCACCAACATATATGTCTCCATTCACAAACGCCTTCTCATCGAGCCTGTAAATTTGAAATACATAACCAAGGGAAAAATGATTTTACGTGCAACAGCTTCCTTATCTTGAGAGAAAAGGGAAAGGGAAACAAATAAATTAACAGAAGAACTTCTGAAGAGTGAATATGACCTTTCGGAGTCCTCCATATCCAGCTTTTGCTGGAAGAAATCGACAAGTTTCATCCCTGATTCCTCACTTAACTGTGAGCAAGTCTTTGATGCCGTACGATAAGAAATTCATCATTCACCACATATAAAAGACCGCCATGTCCAGCAGTGAGATTCTGAACATACAATGCAGCTGTCATTGGTTGGAGGTTAAACGGACAGTAAAGTACACAACGACAACTAATATATCAAAATATTTCATTTATTATCTACACAGTCAAGGAAATCAACTTCTTGCTGATCTATTTCGCTTTTTCCTCTCTCTCTGGAAACTGGAGTACTAGATAAATGCACAATATGATAAGAGTATGATACAATTTCATATATAAAATTCTCTCTCCACAGACATAAGGGACATGAATGTTCTTAAGCAATGTATAAAAGTTATCATTTAAAAAATCCTAATTTACATTGAGCAATACTTCAATCTGAAGGCCCGGCGTCTAACAAAAAGGAAAATCTTGCATTAGAGCACCATTAGATTCTTTTCTTCTATTTATAGGAACACTTTAACATGCTTAGCCTTTTCCATGCGACACTCTCGGTGTCATTACCAAGCAACTTACCTACGACACTGCCCTATATAAGAAAATCGCCCTGCTACTCATAATAGATCTTTTCCTATAAAATTGCCAACATTCCACAAGAAACTTTCAGCAACTCCTTTTGAGTGTAGCCATGGGAAAATAATTCTTAAAACAAATATGAATAACAGCTAATCATATAAAACACATAGAGAATACCAGGTAGGTAAAAAAAATGAGAATCTTCCAGGCCATAATGGAAATGGCAAAAAATCACACAGCCAACAACTACACACTTCCTAGTCCAAAATTATATTTGAGAAATTCTTTTTCTTCTCACCGAATAAGATTTCTTGGATTTACCATTTAGCAGAGTATATACCTTACTTGATTTAGCCTGCATCATCTTTAGTTCACTTAGCACTCATCAGATCCATTTGAGAATCTCCACCCTCCAAATAAAACCCCTTTCTCACAAGGGCTGATTCTAATAAAACAATCTCACATTTCCATAGCCATAAGATGAAAATTGAGGAGTATGGGTGAAACCCAGATTCATACTCACAAAAACACAAGAAAGCTTGAACCTTTAACTACCTACAATTTCTCCTTTATCAATCACCACAAGTGCCAAAGACCCTTTTCAATTTCCATTAACTACCCACATAAAGCAAGCAGGTAAACAAAACAAAAACACACAAATTAAGCTATTTCACAATCCATTTCCCACAATCCATCCAGTGTCACCCAAAATAAGTTTTTGGCAGAATTAACTTTGGCATCCAACACAGTAATGAATCTAGAGCAATAAATTACATACAGAGATGCCAAAAAATGAGAGGAAAAAGAAGTCATATATACCTGTTCACCATGGCTTGATGAAAGAGACAAAGACTGGCTTTCCTGAGCTGGGATTTGGGAAGCAAAGCAAAAACTCTAAAATTAAGCCCAAAAGAGGAATGAATCAGAAGTACAGACAATATGTATACAGAAAAGAACAAGGTATGGTGTTTTTTTTTTTCTTTCTGATTTGATTTTGAAGCCTAACCACGGATAGCACAGAACATATGCTCAACTTGAGCTCACACTTCACCTCTCTCTCTCTCTCTCTCTCTCTCTCAAACAAAGAAAAGATTGTTTCTTTATTACTTACTGTTTTTTTTTTTTTTAATTAATTTGGCAGTGCATGGAATTAAGAGATGTTCATCTTTTCACTCCACCTGATTTTCTGACAATGACCATGAGGATTATTATCTCTTGTCAAGAATCTTGCCACGTGTACACATTCCACTTCCTTGATAGGACCCACATTTGTCCTTTCTTTTTTGTTCTTGTGAATTGAATATACCAATTTTTGGTTTCATGTTAATTTTAAGCCCCAAATTCTATGTCATTCAACTAACATACCTACCTTATGAGAATTTGTTGCTGAAAAAATCATGTCACAATATTTCTAAAAGATATTTTGAAACTTAAAAAGTTGATGTTAAGATTAAATTTTGTTAGCTATATTATAAAAACAGTGGGATGAATTGTATTTTTATTATTTGCAAAAAATAAAATAATTACTATATGACCATAATAATGAACTTCTCAATATTAATAATTTAAATGAAAACTAAAACTAATTACTTTAAAAATGTAACTGAAAAATTCATATATTGAGTCGAAATAAATAGACACTTATAATAAAAGTCAAAATTTTGTATCTTATTAAATCCGTGGAAAGAACTACAAGAAAAAAAAAGATGATTATTGTTTTATCTATGATCAGTTTTCAATCAAACTAGTATGCTACCCGTGCGTTGCAAGGGAAATAAAAATTTATAATAAAAA
>JAYMTA010001694.1:0-18996 GCA_036897625.1 Pelargonium cotyledonis
ACCGTTACACATTGAAAGTAACTTTCAGTAGTAAAAAACGGTCGACCGTTTGCAACAAATGGTTAACCGTTTCATTTATGTACATTTAATTAAATTATTGCATTTATACCATTTTTTCAATTCATTTTTTATTCTTATAATGTTAATACTAATACCACGAGCATTTTGATAATTTGTACTTTTATATTGACTTACCGGAGTTTTTTACCAAACAAAACAACCAACTTACCGGCATATTCAGTCAGTCATTTACCAAACATAACTGACTTTCAGCTCCTTAATGAACCACCAACTTTTGGCTCTTAAAATTTTTATCACCAACTTAACGAAACTTACCGTGACTTAACGGATATCATTTAGAAGAAACAAACGAGGCCTAAATATAGAAAGAATATGGTCTGAATCAAGGCAATGCGGTCGAATTGAATGCCACGCGCGCATGCAAGCATGATGTGTCGCCTTCTCGTTCTTTAGCCTCTCGCGTAGCGTCATGTCAGCATGAGAAGCGTTCCTCTATATAGATGACCTGCACGAGATTATACATCAGATAAAGCAACCTAATCCAAATTTTGGGTTCTCTGGAGAGAAAGTAATGATTGGTAGGTTTGGGATTTGAGAGTTTCAAGCTTGATTTCTTTGATCTTGATTTGAGAATAGGTGTCATCTCCTCACCATCTTGCGCACATCGATCCCAAAAGGCAAGAACCCTAATCAATTCATTTAAAATGAAGCTGCAATTCGTCAATATTTCAAATGATTGAAGGCAATTTCTGTGTTTGTCTTGCACAGAAAGTTTCTGTTAGTGGGAGTCACGGCTGAAGCTTATGGAATAGCTAAAAATCCTTCCAAGGTCTGTTTTCTTTTGCAGATTGATGCATTGTTCTTATCTTTATATGCAAATCAATTTATTGTGAATTGGTTGATTAATGCTGTTTTCTCTTGCAGTGGTCTATGGAGTGACTTGAGTTGGGATTGTTGAAAAAGCTGCCTGAGACAACTTCATTGTGAGGTAGATTGAGCCTTGTTAGTTGATGTTTTGAACTTTGCAGGTTCTAATCTGAGTTTTATTGCCCATTTGATTTTGATTTCTGTATCTTACAGACATATTGCTCTTTTTGTACTCAGTCCTGTTTCATTTGTTTCTTTATTTCTTTATTTATTATTTCTTTTTCATTTGGTCATGCATTTTTAGTTTCTAAGCCCAATGTTTATCTGCAGTTCTTACTCTCCCACTGATTGCATGTTGATTTAAGTTTGAGTCAACTTTATGAACCTATTTAGGTGTGTACAATATTAATACAACTCCCAAAGTTGCAGCAGAGAACATTACTCTCATATTAATCTACCTCTTATTCTTCTCTCTCATCTGTAGATATAGATGAGAAATTTAAAAGGTGGAAATTAAAAGCTTCCTAGGCTGTAGCCAAGTAAAATGGTTGTGTGATATACTGTCGTTTTTGCTTTTGTTTATAATACGTCCATTTATGCATGTGGTTAGTATCAGTATAAGTAGTTTATTACTGTAAACTCTCTCTCTCTCACACACACACACACAATCCTTGTTATTACTTGTTGTAGACAGTAGACAATAAACACAGATAATGTGATGTCATGAGTTATTTCAATCTGTACATCTCTGTAATCCAAATTTTGGGGCACTCGAGGGAACTTCCCTGCTAGTATTTTGCTTGTTTGAAGACATTGTTATATTTCTTCATCAGGGTTTAGTCTAGTTCCATTAATGACCACCTGTTTCTGCATCTATATTGTGAGTATTTTACTAGGTTGCTTAACAGTAGAATAAAAGGTCATTGTCAGGTGAATTTCACATACTTTTAATGCTACCAAATGTCAAAATAATCGTATGATTAATGGAGGTTTTGGTTTCAAAGAACATGAGCTACCCATACTTTTATGCACTATATTATTATAATGACACACACACATTTAAAAACATAGAATTCTGGATTCCCCAGCCTCGCTTGCATTAGAGGGTTGTTCTAGTTGACAAATAAGCTATCTTAAGACTTAAGAGTGTATGTCTAACTCCAAGAAATTGAGTATATATTTCATTGTCAAAGTCCTGTATCGGTACAGGGTTCAAGTCGTATTACACTCTTGTTTGAGCTGGTACTTTACAGAAGTTCTGTAAGCTGGCTTAACAATAAAAATCTTGCCTAGTTTTCGGGTTTAAGAGGGTAGTCAGTCAATTCTCTAAATGTAAGAGTCCAAAGTATATAAGTACTTGATAAGGAGAGTAAAAGGAAGGAGTCAAAGTAAGGCAAGCTTTAGATTGGGAAGGAAGGGAAGTGTTAGTCAAAGTAAGGCAAGCAGATTAATCTATCTCTTTAATTATATAAGTGGTGATTATCTAAAATCTTTCACTGATAAAGGAACAAAAAAAGAGCTGTTACGAATTAAAACTAACCTTGGCTTGGAAAGCTGTCAGGATACAGACTTAGAGAGTTATAGGTATTTCGCATAAGAAACAAAGTAAGCAGTTGCAGTTGGTGGTTATAACGTAAGTAGATATTTTCTAAACACTGTATAACATAAACCTTCCTTTACTCCGCTATCGCTACTGTCGGTAACACTGACTATTCTATCTACTATTAAGGAAACTACTCAAGCCAAGATCAATCTTCCCTTGTTTTTGTTCGTAGTTTTCTTGGTTTTTTGCTTTCTTGTTTGCATTTGTGTTTGATTAGATCTTCCTTTTCTTTGTTTCTGGTGTCTTTTCTGTCCATTTGTGTTTAGCTTTTATCCTATATAGTAAAGTCATTCAAAACCACCTCTTCTATATCAGTGAAGTAATTAGATGCCTTAGTCTCAGGTCCTCTCTAATCTAAGTTCTGCTTCCAGTTTCTTCCCTTCGGACTAGTCAATCGAAGTAAGAGATTCCAGGATAGGTAAGAGCCTAACTCTTGGGAAGGGTTTATGTATTAAGAGGATTGGTATGATATAATTGACTTTGCTATCTTTTATGCACTATATTATTATACTGACACACACATTTATTATAACACACGCGCATCCATTATAACAAAAACACACACATAATTGATTCATTCTGTTTTTTTGCAGTTCTCCATCTCTTCCATCATTCAAAATGGCTGCATTTTATATCCCTGCTACCCCCTTTGGAGACAAAGCGGATGAAAAAGTCGTCATTTATAATTCCATACCAGCAAGGTGGTGGGATATGGCCGACGACAACTTAACAAACCAAATCATCAAAAATCACGTGCGCATCCAGTCAAGGCATGTGGTTAGATTTTTTAGGAAGGAGTCTCTCGGAGATGATGCATCAATGGTGAAAATTCTTGTAGGTGATTTCTCTGACTCATTAGCCACCTTCTTGGAGAAGAGTTTTGCTGACTACAACCCTCAATCCCGACTGCCCACCAACGCCCGGAAGGTGATAAGGTAAATCTCATTCATTATATTTATATATTTTATTTCTCAAAGTATAGAAATGGTTAGGTAACTTTTTTGACTTTGCATTATGTTCGATTGCCCTCTTTCAGACGAAGCATTGCAGCGCTGCTGCACTTACGGTATTTCTATCAAATGAGTCATGGGGGAATTGGAGTTGATAACCCATACTGCATTGTTGTCACCAAGGTTAATGAAACATATTATCCAAAGCTCTTTTTGGTTAAGAACAAAGGTAGCAACTTGCAAGATCAGCTGGAGAAAGATTTGATGGGATTGGCTGATATAATCAAAGCTTCTTATGAACACCAGGGACGCCGGAAACACCAGTAACGCCCGAAAGTACACCCGTATCTGGTGAAGTTGATTAGCTATCTCGAAAATATTAACAAGCATAAAAGGTAATATTTATAGTTTCAGAACCATTTTTTGTGCATTTGTTATTTAACAATATCATTGTTTTGGTTAACAGGCGTACTATTTTATCCGGACTGATGCATAGTCATATTCTCATGGATGAACTGGCTCTAGTTGAGTATCGGTCAGAAGTTCAACTTTCAATTCTAACCGAAACTTCAAGTACTGCAGGAGTGAAGCGCCAATTGTCGGTTTTAAGTAGCTCGTGGACGACTAAAATAATCGAAGATAGCTGGTGGGCTAGTCTTAAAACTGACTATGATGCAGAGACTGTTGCTCGTGCCAAGAAATATAGTCTCGAAACTTTCGAGCACATCACACCAGATTTCCCTGTTCCTATACAACAAAGCCCATCACAACCGAAAAGCGGTTCTGGAGAATGTGGTTCTTCATCCCAACTGAAAGATGTCAAGCAGGAACCACACACAAACACGGAGAAGATGGTTCTTCATCCCAGCTGAAATATGTCCAGCGGGAACCATACACTAATGATGGATTGTCGTTTCTATTATTTTGCACGAATCTACATTAGCACATAAACCAACCCAAACACAGGAGAAAGGATGTTGGTTCTTCAACTCCAAATGTTGTTTCCTCAACTTCCTTTCAGTCTAAGACAGGTGATGATGACCACCCCTCACAGTCGAGTGCTAAGTCCTCGAAATTAGGTGCTGAACCCTCTCAGCTGGATGTTGTTCCCTCATTTGCTGACCACTCAATGGAGGATGTTGACTCCTTAAAGGAAGTAAGTTCATTTATGTTTGCTTAAATATTTATTCTGATAAATTTCAAACATTTAGAAAAGGTATTTGCTCCATAACTTAATTTGGTTCCTCAACTTCCAATCAGCCTAAGACAGGTGATGATGACCACCCCTCACAGTCGAGTGCAAAGTCCTCCCAATTAGGTGCTGAACCCTCACAGCTGGATGCTGTTCTCTCATTTGCTAACCTCATACTGGAGGATGTTGAGTCCTTAAAGGCAGTAAGTTTATTTATATGTGCTTAAATATATATTCTGATAAATTTCAAACATTTAGAAAAGGTATTTGCTCCTTAAACTTAATTGCTGCACAGGTTGTTTATGGCCGTGTGGATGCTGTAATTGTTGAGGATGTACTATCCGCATTGTGAAGTTCTTTTTTAGGAGATATGCATGAAATCTTAATGGATAATATGTACTTTCTCCATGATGTCGAAGATTCTAGGTATGTGTTTATTCCTAAGTTAGTGTTGATGTTAAAAGTTGTGTAAATAATTTTTTGTTTGCTTTGATTCTTTTACTTACTACCATTTGTTTCTTTAGGCTATGAGTTCGGCTGACTACATCAGAAATCCGCATGGTATGCTTGATGCGAATCTTTTTCATCTTTCAGTTTGTAAACATTTACTTCATGGAAAAAATTGTTGTGATTTGTGGTGTGCTTTTTCTACTATACCACAAATCAGTTAAGACTTTATAAAATATACGAATATTCGTACCGTATTACCAATGCCACTTATATAAAATAATATGGACTGAGTTGAGCTTTACTGAGTTTTTAGCTATCTGTGCAATCCTAAGTAAAGGGGTAGGCATTTGGTAAGTCACGATAGATGAATCATCTTCAACCAAATCTTTTGAGTTTCAAAAATAACATAGTCTGAAATGTTACCGATATTTGAGTTTCTTGACAACTATTGTCAGGCTTGTTGGCGAGGCACAGCCACATGCACTAACAATAAGACGGTGAAAAGACGTTCCTTGGCTGATTCGTTTAAAACATAATCTGAAATGTTACCTCATTGTTTGTTTTCTTGTAAGGATAGCCGCCGAGTTTGGTTCACATTGTTTTACCTCAGGTTCTGAATGGTGGTCAGATATGCAATAAATTGGTTTTAGTAGCAAACAAATGGATGTTCTAGTTCAATCTGTGGCTATACATAATCTGATCAATTTGTAAATATAGTTGATCCTCATTGTTTTTGGGTATCCTTTTCTTGTCTCTTCTGTATTCAGTCAGGCATCCAGTTTGTTTAATCCCTGGATTTCTGGCATGAAAGGTCTCTCTAAGAAGCCTTGCCCACAGGAGTGTGATCCTGTAACCAGGAAATCCATCACTGATAAATTATCCCTATATCTGGGTTATGCAATCAGATGGGGTTTGCACTCCGGCAAAGGTCCAACAACAGTCACCCACTGGCTAACTGTGCTTTTTCTGTGTCTTGTTCGTCAGCTATATATGGAAGCTGAAGCTTACTTTATATCATGCTATGTTCTGTGTTCATTTTAAACTACAATGCTTCTCACTGATTGATCGTCTTTTCAGGATGAGTAGGCGAAAGAAGTAGATTTGAACTGAAGATGTGTTTTTGGTGATGTAAAAGCTCTGTTGTCCTGTTTCCTTTGCAATTTTGCAGTCAAGTAGAACACAACTAGAACTCAGATCCTCCAATTTTATGTTTTGGGTCCATCAGTCCTTATGTAATGGCACCTTTAATAGTTGAAGAAGTAGATTTGAACTGAAGATGTGTTTTTGATGATGTAAAAGCTCTGTTGTCCTGTTTTCTTTGCAATTTTGCAGTCAAGTAGAACACAACTAGAACTAAGATCATCCAATTTTATGTTTTGGGTCCATCAATCCTCATGTAATGGCACCTTTAATAGTTGAATGAAGCTTTTCAGGATGAGTAGGCGAAAGAAGTAGATTTGAACTGAAGATGTGTTTTTGGTGATGTAAAAGCTCTGTTGTCTTGTTTCCTTTGCAATTTTGGTTGCTCACTCTTGGATTAATCTCTTTCCCAACTCTTTACTCTGGACCGACCTAATTCTGGTAGGAGACCATGCGGTTATGAAACTCCATTACCAACCTCGTCAACACAAGCCAAAACTATGAACAAATCCTAGACCAAAAAGAAGACTATTGGAGACAACGAGCAAAGATACAATTAAACCTACAAGGGGACTGAAACACGAAGTTCTTTCCTGTTGTGGTCACATGGAAAAGGAATAAAAAACTAAATTAGAGGTCTAAAGAACAATGAAAACAACTGGATTTCTGAGACGGATCTCCTAAATGATCTATTCTCTCAACATTTCTCTTCCTTCCTAAATAACTTTGTTTCCTTCACCCAACCTTCCAGCATTTAATGTTACACATTCCTTCAGATCTAAGAAAATATCTATACTTTTTACCATATGGGTGGAGGGTTGTCTCTCTTATGAATGTAGTTTAGGGTTTTGACGGCAATTAGGGTTTATAAGGGAGTGCGTGAGTTTGTTGATGATAGTGAGTCCACGTTTTTGTCTAGGGAGTGGTGTTTGAGGTTTCATTTAAGTATTTATTCTGGTGAAGGGAGGAGTGAGCGGAGAGGGGATATGGCTACAATAGTGGGGTTACGTACGCTGGGGAGCGGGAAAGAACCGACGGAGAGGGTGTTTCCAGGGACGGAGGGTTCCCGCCAAATAAAGGTGGGAGTGGATGATGTCGTGAAGGGGTTCAGGGCATTCTGGTGGACGATGATGAGGGAGTCCTTCATTATCAAGGGGAGGCAGAGACGATGGTGGTGGAAGGGGAAAGGGGTGTTTATCTTCGTTGGACGCTTCTTGTCCGACTCTCCCGTGAGCTTTGCCGACATGCAACAAATGACGGTATGGGTATGGAGGCCGAAGAAGGGGTCACGACGAAGGAACTATTCGATCCATCTCTAAATCCGAGGAGATTCACTCGATTTCTTTTCGATTTGTATGATGCTGATGACGCTGTTAGGGTGGAGAAGCAAGGGCCATGGACATACAATGGGAAAACGTGATTCTGGAGAGTCTGAAAGCGGGTAATAACCCATATGAGATTGAACTGCATATAGTGGAGATGTAGGTCCAGACTAGGGGTATCCCGAGGGGGTACATGATGGAAAGGTATGCATGGATCCAGGAGGCGCGGTCGGTCAATACATGGACGCCGATCCTCTAAATTTTAGGGAGGAATGGGGGTCGTATGCACGGATCTGGGTACGCTTTGACACCAGAAACTCACTGCGGGGAAAGACCCAAATGAAGATTGCGGGTTTGGGAAGCCACGTAATCCACTTCCAGAATGAATGCCTTCCTACCTTTTGCTACTATTGTGGCCGTTTTGAGCACATTGAAAAGGATTGTGTTCGACTTCGGGCTACGGCAGGTCAAGGACCAAAGAAAACCTTCGGGGCGTGTTTGGTTGCCCCCAAGGGGAGACAATCATCAGTAAAGGCAAAGTGTATCCGGTCAAGTCTGGATGGATTCAGGTAAGGCGGTGGAAGAGGCGCCTATTACTTCAGTTTTCCAGGATGCCCAGGAGATGGGTCAAAGGACTGTTGCGGTGTTCAATAGAAAGAGAGGTACTATATAGAAGGATGACAATCATCCGATTGATGGGGCATGGTAAAAAAAAAAAAAAAGACCAGTGTGCAAATCTAGGGGTCCAGGTTCGCAAAGAGTGGCAGTAGAAAGCATGACAGTGGACTTTCTGATAGGATCGGGTTATATGGTCATATGGTAGTTTGGGGTATGATTCAGCATGGTTTGGAAAAAGTCCGGCAGAGCTCGGTATTGGTTGGACAGACCAGGGGACGGCTTGCCTAGTGTCCCTGATTTGATTATTTGGTTTTTTCTCAGATCAATAGGGTTTTCACTCATTAGTTCTAGTTTGGTCATAGTTTGTTTATTCTTTTGTTCGTAGGCTAGTTTTATTTTGTTTGCTCGTTTTTATCATGTAATTTTGTCTTCTATTAAGTAATGAAACTCTTTTTTTGGGCCAAAAAATATCTATTTATTTTTTGAAGAATAATTATGAGAAAATATCTATTGTGCTTCAAAAAAGAAAAAAAATATATCTAATGTGCTTCATACTATTTATTTTTCTTCATTGTCCAGTATTCACTCCAACTTCTCTGGCATAAACTTGTACTCCAAGCCACCTCATTCACATATGAACCACATACACAAGCTGTAGCTCACCACAACCTATGATATTCATGTTTTTAATAGTGTTTGTCTAGCAAATACCAAGGACCGAAGACATTTTAGAGCACAAACTTGAAAACAACATTTATGTCAACACAATATAGGCTTTCTTTGTTTTCATAAAAATCCTTCCCAAGCTTATGATCGCGCTCTTGCTTAGTATAAGTCTATCAAAATTCTTTCTTTTTTGTCTTTGAATCCCGAAACACCATTTGCTAGGAACATGACAAGCCAAAGTTCAGGGGATGTACCAACCACAGCCACTCAGGACACTGCTACTGGTTCATTTTCTTGCATCAAACACATAGTAGATACAGGCTCGTGGCTCCCATTTTTGCACTAAATTGTCTACCCATCAAAATTCTAGTTTAAACGGAGCCTTAGATTCGATACCATCACTCGCAACCAAATAATATGCACCATCTTCTATACACTACGTAGTCTCCTGATGAAAAGTGGTGCACTTGGAAGAGGCAGCACCCTTTTCTTGGGGCTCTTCTTGACCATTAAGGAACTTCATCCAACACTCTGAACAAAGTGAGTCTAGAAAGAATGTCTCCTCGTATTCATCAGTCTTTGAAGCACCACCCACAATGGATCCAGGGTCCTGTGCAATTCAAGCAAGCCCTGCACTGCGGGACTTTCTTTTCACAACTCTCCTCGGGACAGTCATAATCTAGCTTCAATCTCTCGCATCTGAGGCACGACTCAATGTCAATTGGGCGATCATCATCACAAAGATTCAACTTCCAATGGCGAGACATCTGATAGAACTGTGGTTCACGGGCTCTCTTCTGCTCTCGGTTTCTGCTTCCAGTAACAGTGTCATCTCTTTAAATCGCTTGTTTGTTACCATAGAGACTCCTCCAATTCTTAGGTGCTTGATTCCATATAATCCTGTGGATTTAAGGCCCTTAAATTAGACAAAATGGCACCAATATTGAGTCCAGTGCATCCTGGCACACTTACCTGCATTTAGAAAGAACCCACAAGCTATTAGTCAATATGCACAATCAATTTAGCATAAAAACACAGAAAGATCTTGCAAAAACAAACATATCAAATGAACTGACAACATAAGAAAACATAAGATTAATTCAGAACCTTAATTATGTTATATTACAAAGTACTAACCTTTGTGAGCTTTGTGTTGTTTTCAAGCACTACTCTTATAGCTCTGCCAATCCACCAGGATCAAGCACTCAAGACTACCCTGTGCCCTGCTAGTCATCTGCAAAAGAGCATATTCCAAAGCTTCAGATGGATCACCATCACTACCAAAACCATGGAATTCCTCCATAGTGTTATCAGCTACATTGTCAAAAAATCAGAATATTTATGTTCATTATCAATCAAAATACCAGTGAAGCTATAGTAAGGAATGGAGTTTCCATCAATCTTCATATAAACAGATGATTCATTCCAGACCCAATTGAGCTCTGCAAATGGGTTTTGATGGGAGATATCAGTTTCTTCCATGAGATCATTGTCATGGAATCTGACACAAAGTCTTCCTTCAAATTCTCAACCCAACTGGTGATTGCAGTGAAATTTGACCTGAATTCCATGTCAAAAGGATCTACAGGCAATTGATCAGAAAGATCACCGGCCTTGTCACGATCACCCGAATTCTCCATTTCAGGATTGGAAGAGCTGCACTGAAGCTCGGGACCAAAAGGATCAAAACCATCTGAATCCTCCTCTGGAGAGGAGGGGAAATTTGAGTCACTAGAGAAATCAAAATCCATTTTTTTAAGATGGAAAAAGACACTCAGTTCTTCAAACGGCCTAAGGAAGAAAATTTTCTTGGGGAAAAGTGATAACCGAAAATGAGAAAACAAACCCAAAATCCAATCCAACGAACAGAACAATTTTTTAGATAATTCAGAAAGGGCAGGTTGCATTAACAAGAAAGAACATATACATAAAACAAGACAGACGATCGAATTTGAACAAAGACGATGGATTGGGATTCGGACAAACGGGAAGTAGTTTTTTTTATCAACAAGCATAATAACCGAGCCTCAAACCTGAAGCAGATAGTTAGTCAAAGAGCTTCATGCACTTCAATGCAAAGATAGAGATAGAGAAACAAAAAAAGGAACAGGATAAAAAATTGCTAAAGTTAGGAGGTGAGAATGGAAATGGTGAGAAATCTTCAGG
Source organism: Pelargonium cotyledonis (assembly GCA_036897625.1). Taxonomy (NCBI): domain Eukaryota; kingdom Viridiplantae; phylum Streptophyta; class Magnoliopsida; order Geraniales; family Geraniaceae; genus Pelargonium; species Pelargonium cotyledonis. Next base: position 10,996 of record JAYMTA010001694.1, read on the forward strand.
CCTCAACCAGAGGGTCTCTTCCTCAACGGCTCCTATGCCTACTAGGACGGCTCTTTTACAACTTCAGTCTCTTGACATTTTCAAAAACAAATCATAATATAATTGTTTAATACTCCGTATTTATGTATATTTAAATTACACACATTACTAAATATTTTTCAAAGTAAATACACATGACTAACTAATAAAATTATGTGCATGTATGAGGCCAAGATCGTAAAACATTAGATCTCTCAATCCATTTTCATTTACACTCCAACATAAAAAGACTTCAGGACAGAGTTCAAAAACCAGTAGTGATCTAGGCACTCTCACATTGCATATAAAAATTTAGTACATCCCGACTCAGTGCAAATATAATATTATTCTTAATTGACAGCTCTCAACCTAAGATGTTATAGTCAACATTTGACAAACCATATAGATATAAGTGTGACAAATAGGTTTCTATAAAATCCTCCACAGGGAGATTATTGATGTGTGAACAGGGTACTTCTACAGGGTAGGAGGGATCCATATGTAGCCATGTGTTTGAACATACCCAGCCTTTTCCAGCAGCTTATCGGCTTCTGCGGGACCTCGGCTTCCCGGTGGGTATGTAATAGGCTTCATTTCGCCATTGTCGATTCTGTGCAGAAGAGGTGTGAAGATCTCCCAGGCCGCCTAATCATTGAAGCAATACAACTGTTAACTCGGGAACTCAGTGTGTTACAATATTATCAATTGGGTACAGTGTTTACCTTCAATTCGTCTCTGCGAACAAAATGCTGCTGGTCACCTCTTATTCTGAAACAAAATTCCATCCCCATTGTTAAAATCACCAACACAACAAGCTATGAAATACAAAGGTACGAAGCGGATACAAGCACAGAGATCATACGTGTCAAGAATCAGACGTTCATAAGCCTCCGGAATTGTAACTCCATTATAACGTTGCCCATATGACAAGTCCAATTCACTTTGTACAGTTGACATCTCCAGTCCAGGTTGCTTGACCTGCACGAAAGAGAGTAAGCAGTAAAAATGTATGTTATTAGGATGACTAAATAGATAATTTATGTTTAAGTAAACCCAGATGGGTATTTTTTTTTTTTTTTTTTTGGCAGGACCAGTGAAGATAATTTAATTTTAATCATTGTTTACACACATTGATCTGAAGTTATTAGAGAAAGATCAATATGCTAATTATTAAAAACTGCAGTATCAAAGAAGGAAGAGTTGCATCTCAAGCACCTGGAGCTGTTTTTACAAAAAAAGCTAGAAGGTTTAACTTGGCAAACATTAATGACCATCAGCAAGTAACCCTAATACAATGATAGATTGGCACATGACAAATATTGAGAACTCCAGATGAGGGAACCATAACCATAACCATAACCAATGCGACGAATTTGAAGTTGAAAGCATTGCATTGCCAAAACAATAGGAAAAATATTGTTTGATGATAATAACGACAAACACATGAAATTATTAGTAGGTGTATCAGCTCAGACATTATGACAAAAACAGTCCCAGTAATTCCATAATGACAATCAGTCACTTACCGTAAGTTTCATGTACATGGCTTCTGAGGGTTGCAGGCGAATTACAAATTCATTTCTCCCTTGCTTTTTACCTACATAATGAGAACCATATTCAAACAAGCTGATCTAAAAATTTCTCCCAAATCAAATAACCATCAGAGCAACAATAAGGTATAAAGAAGCAACAATAACTAGCAAAAAAATATGCTGAATTACATAGGTAACCAAATAGATAGACAACGATTTTAGACTGCATGCAATATGAGATGTATAGATTGATATACCTTTAAATTGTATTAGGGAAATTGAATTTGATTTGATATTTGGTATTTTAAATATAAATATAATGTTTGGGAAACCATATAATTTCAAATGGCAAGGTAAGATTTGTCATTTGAATTCCATGTTGTAGGCCTATTTTCAATCCTATTGGATTTGAGTTAAATCCAAATTCAAATGCTTTGAGCATCACAATTTGGATTTGGCTCAAATTCAGAATTTTAAATGAAATCCAAGAATCCAAAAGGAGCATTAAGGAAAGAAGAAAATAACCCACACGTGCTGAAAGAAAAAAAAAACTTAGATCTAATCTACAGGCTGACTACCATGTCCAACAAGAATATTCAAGATCTTTGATCTGTGATTACCAAAGCTGACTATATGAGACTTTTAATATAACAACTAAGCAAAATGTTGAAGGCAAGTTATTGAGGCTCATAAAGGTCTGGTATCATACATTTGAAGATATCACCAGGAACGTCCTTAAACTGAACGCGAATCTCTGCCTTTCTTGAATTTAGTGCTTTCCCGGCTTTTAAAATAAAAGGAACACCTGGAAACAAACACAAAAATTATAAGCAACACAAACGAATTGGAAACAATAATTTGCTTTGGGTGATGTAATGCAGAGAGAGAACAGACCCAGCTCCCCTCAAACAACTAAAATTACTGGAGAGGCCAGTCCTTGTGATGGATGTGGCCAATTTTAACCACCTTTCATAACTTCAAATCAATGATTAGATTTCCGAAATCAACAAGATCAATTATTTTTACATTACCATATCATCTGTACCACCTCAACCAAATTTAGACCCTACCTGAATTCAACCCCAAATTTCACAATATCTTGAAGAGACAAGCTTGTATTCAATGAAGGATGGTAAAAAAGAACAGAGTAGCAAAACAAATTGGTAGTGTTCTCTTGGTACCGTGAAGAATAAGTAGTGGAAAATAGAGGAAGGGTTGGTGAGGCTGGGGCTGGGTACCATAACAGGGGTTGTGGAGGTGGTGCTGATGATGTGATGAGTCCAATTGATCAACGAAGAGTAAAGAAAAAATTATGGGTTTCTTGTTCCTATCATGATCATATACTCCACAAGTTTAGCCAAGTCTGTTTCAATAACAAAATGAGTTTGACTGATGTGTTTGTTGTGGCAACAACAGCAGTGGCAACTAAACAAGGAGAGAGCAAAAGACTAAAGTTTTTCAGTGAGGGAAATGAATTTGGGGAAGAATTTAGGCAAGTTAGCTTTGAATACAAGGTTCATAATTATGTTTGCTAAAACATCTAATTTAATAGAAAACAGATTTATGAATTGGAAAGCTTTCATACCTTCCCATCTTTCATTATGTATACGCAGAACCACAGTTGCAAAAGTTGGGGTGTTTGAATGGTCTGGTACTGTTGGATCTTCTGTATAACCTTTATATTGTCCAAGAACAACTTCATCATCCTCTATTGGAAGTACAGATTGAAGAACCTAAATTTTACCCAATAGTCAGTGAATATCGAGAAGGCAATTCAAAGAGACGGAATATTGAGCAATAAAAATTAATGGCAAAATCGTTTCATTTTTATCATAATATACATATCTCCGACCTCTTCAAAACCAATATATTGCTCGAGATCTGCATTCTTCTATTGAGAAAATTAAGACAAATGGAAGCTTTTTACCCACTCCCTCTTGAAGGATAGCATACCAGTAGAATAAATGGGTTTAGTATGAGCTTTATGCAATGACGTCAAAGAATACACACCTTTACTTTCTCATCTCTGATGTGCTCTGGCTTGAGAGAGACAGGCTTTTCCATGGCAACCAGGCAAAGAACCTGCATTTGGTAGAAAGAAACTGAAATGAATTACTTTGGTTTCTTTTTACAATGAAGTTGGTGGGAGCCGGTGCACTAGGCCACTCTTTTTAGTTGGATATGACACATATATAATGAATTTACTTCAGGTTATACCACATTACCTGCAATAGATGATTTTGAATGATATCACGGATGATTCTGAAAAAGAAAAAAAAAATAGAGGTTTCATTTGATTGTCAGCAGAAAATGCATAGTTAAGTAATATTGAGTAAAACAATCAGTAGAATCTAAAACTTGATTGATCCAGGGAGATATATATAGAAGCATTCAACATATACCCATATTCATCGAAATATCCACCACGGCCATCAGTTCCAAAGTCCTCCCTGAAAACAATCTACCCAAACAAAAACACATTAAATTAACACTTGTGCCCTATCAATGCTTTTGAGTATATACAGAGCAAAATAAATTGTCATAATTTATACTTGCAGCAATTATCATTTGAAAAACATAATTGGAGACTTAACAAGATCATTAATCATGTCCCTGAATCGAGAATATGAGACAGACCTTATTAACTTGACTTACTTTCAGTGCCTCGTCTTTTAGAAGTGGTTATATAAAAATAATATATAAAAAATCTCACCTGTACATTGTCAATGTTGTCACGATTCCAGAGGGGTAAAAAGAATCGATTTGCAAAACGAAGCACCAACTGTAGATTAAACACAAGGATTAAAACAGAGTATAGAACATAAAACATAGCAAAACCTAGGTAATTCATTATGCATAAATTACCATGTTCTGCACCAATTCCTTCCCCAAATAGTGATCAATACGGTAAATCTGTGGTTCATCAAACAACTCCCCAATCTGGGAACTCAGTCTCTCTGAAGATTCCAAATCCTTGCCAAAAGGCTTCTCAACCACAATACGAGTCCATCCACCAAGATCAGCTGTACAGGATTAGGTGAGGAATTCAACAGGTTCAGTACTGGATGTTCTATACCTACACTTCCATAAATTTAGTGCATAACAACCCTTTTAACCATGCAATTAAATATGACCAGAGCTAGCAGCTAAGAGGGAAACGAATTTGCGACCTAAATTCTGATCCCAGTTGTAAATATGTTACAGCCGTCAGGAACAGCAGATTATCAAATCCTAACTAAAAAACAAAATGATCTGACATCAACTGGCAACATCTCAAACGCCTGATGGTATTTTCTTATGTCCATTTTATAGTTATCAGAAATAAACCATCTAGTTGCTCATATGAATGTACTTCACTCGCATAAACCCAACTAAAGGTTGGCTCACAATAGCCATTTCCAGTAATATTCCAGTCCTTTAGTTGAAAGAGTATTATTCATGTACTTTGATGTTAAAACTGCAAAAGAACACCTAAATTTGGACAGAACAGAAACGCAACAAGGCATCTGCATTTCTTACTTTCCACCAAACTATATGAATAGCAGGAAGAACTGCTACCACTAAATTAGTTGGCATAGCTTGTCTCTTTTCTAAAAGAGGGAGGCAGGAAGCACGCACCATCCACTCTATGGTTTATTTATGAGTACTGAAGCTCATAAATCTTTCAACGTTCTCCTTGACTAACAGATAATCACTAGAAACTTAGTATTCCTATCTGTGATAATGTCAATAAAAATATTATTGATCCAGAACTCAAAATTAATTTTTTCTTTAGATAAAAAGAGAGTCCATAAACATATTGCTTAATGGAAGATTGACAATTGACATCATCAAGAAACTTGAAAGGATCCTGAAACACATGAAAAACATGAATACATTGGAGCATAATCGACGCTCAACACAATATTCTTAATCATTGTCAGCTAATCCGATCAAATTATCCTGTTTGATCTTTCTCCTCTCCTGCATTTCTAGGATATCCAAAAGGGCCATATATGATAATTGTAAATTTCTTTCATATTGACAGTCTCAGAGGACATGTCCCAACAAGCAGATAAAAGTCAAATAGCAAGTCCACTTCACTGTAGAGTATATAGCCCTTTTAGATTTCGTTTCTTTTTTTTTCTACAGTCATAAAACAATGAGATAATACTAGCATGAGCTCATCAGATATTGCCAGCCACAACTAGAAAAACTTACATTTATTCATGCAACATTTTTTTATCATCTTGGAAACAGATGGATATACTGAAGGTGGAAGTGCAAAATAGAAGAGCCTCCGAGATAATCCTTCTGGACTGTTCCTAGATAATTCATGTTTTGATATTGCCTTGTCCAGTAGCTCAAAGCCTTCCTCAGAATCATAAGAACCGCTTACGTATTTGATCTACAAAATAGTCAAATCCACAATATGTTTAAAGCAAGCACATAAATGAAATGATAAAAGAATTGAGCTCTACCAACCAGTTCCAAAAACTTAGATAAATCTCCTGAGTGCCCAGTTTTGTCATTTGCAAGATACCTGCAGTTATTTATTCAAACATAAATCGAACTCTGACATTGAATCCTTCATTCAAGATTGAAGAAAAAAATCCAAAAAACAATTAACATGAGCATAGAAGAAAAACATGATAACAAAACTAGCAAAAAAAAAAAAAAGAGCGCTGAGAAAATTATAAGTAATGACATGCATAAACGAAAAAACATAGTAATATAAGTAGCATGGTTTCACTTCTTTCTCGTACTACATTACTAGAAATTGAGGTAGCAATTACATTTCCAAAACTTGCAGGCAAGCAGGGAAAATGAAAATAACAAAGAAAGTATTTATGATATAATCAAATGATCAATCAATTCTAGCTGATAGAAATAGGGTAAGAAAACCCAACGTGCATGCATACGGAAGATATCTTACCCCCGGATGCGCTTCCTCAAATCATCATCTGAAATTTTTGTTCTTGCATAGCCAAAAATGTGAACTTCATTTGATGGTAGGAATCCCTGCACACATGCAATCCCACACCATAAGTTAGCTTACTGCGTTGCAACTGTATTTGGAAAACCTACCAATAACTCAGCATCAACTATTTTGACCATGTCTACCATAGAGTTCTCTAGCTCATACCCTTAAAGGTGGTAACAAGGGTGCTTAGTTGAAATGAAGAAAATCAACTGTAGAGATATTCCAAACAAGAACACTAGATGTTAATCCACCACTGGTGTTCAAAATTTATTTTTATAGTCTTCATTCTAGGAACAAACCAAAACATCCAACTTATATGATCATAATCAATCATGCACTAAAAACAGCAAAAGATCACAACAAACCTGTCGGTAAAGATTGAAGAGGGCCGGGAAAGTCTTCTTCTTGGCAAGATCACCAGAAGCACCTAGCACAACAATAGAGAGGCACCCTGTTTTCGGCACAATCTCATACTCCTTTGAAAAGGAGTCATTTCTAAGTTCAGATCTTTTCTCAATAGACCATGCACCGGATCCCATCTATTATGCTGCACAATCAGAATAGCTGCTTCACAGTTTTACATGCATTTAACAGATAAAGGGTTGCTGTTAATAAATCCAAAAACAACTTGTACAGATACTGTAATTGCAGTACTTCCAATTTCATCGGGAAAGAATGAGAAAATAAAACAATTTCTTAGCTTTTCAGAACATATAATCAGCTGATTGAGCTGTGAGTTTTAGGCTTCCGTTAAATGAAAGTACACAACTCAATCAACAGAGTTGCATCTCACTAAAAAAAATTGGGCAGATTCAGTACCCAAATCAACAAGTTCTGGGCAACAACCAAAAATCCATTTTTTTTCTCAACTGTTGGTAAGAAAGAAAATATACTAAACATTTTAAAAACTCGTAAATGTTGAATGTTTTCTCGGGAAAACAAAGCCATAACTCATCTGAACCGCAATAAACCATACCAGAGGGATCAACAAAACATAAAATAAAATAAAAAATTGTCATTCACTAACTTCAAAATGATAAAAACAAGCTTTACATGGATCAAAATCAGTAACAAGTATCAGAGAGAGACTCGAATTGGGAATCCAAATCCCGAAATATGATCATGCAATGGAATTGAGAGTCGAGAATAGATACAAAAATGTAGAATTTGAAGTGAAAGGTACCTTAAACTTAATTTTTGTGAAACGGTCGCTGAGAGGATCGAAAATGAGAAATCGATGTTTGGTTTGTTGAATTTATGGGTCGTATGGAGAGAGAAAGAGTGTTGTTTGTTTGTTCACCAACCTCAATTTTAGTCTTTTACTTACCGGCCGCCGTACGGGTCATATTCAGTCCTTCACTTAGCTTCGCGTATTTCAACTTCTGCCCCCAGATTCGCGTGACTTTTTCTTTTGAAAATTGTTCTATTTTATGCTCTCAATTTTTTTTTTTCCTTTCCTAATTAAGCCCCCAAACTATTAGATTGTTC